>JAKTTW010000092.1:0-46977 GCA_030560525.1 Diutina catenulata
ACTGAAGTCGGAATTTCTCGCTCGAGATTGGGTCTCACCGGAAGTTTTTTTTGCACTACCCGGATATCAATTTTGAACTCCTGTATCTAAAAGTTTACAAAAATTATTGGAACGACTGTATCTTCGACCTCCATTACTCAATGAAAACTCGTTGTCTCTTGCCATTTGAATACGCATTCGTTCTCTATATCTTTCGCGGCTCGCCTCCACTTTCTTGAGCCGGTCCACGCACGATTACCGATCCGCACTTCTCGGTCCGCTCCGCAATAACCCGCACTTGATCAACTACACCTCTGGTGCACACGGTTACTTCCTCTTTTCGGTGGCGTCACAAGACAGGCAAGAGGTTTCCGGTCCGTGGGTATCGCAAAAGAGATAAAGTGGATTCGAAAAATTGTGGCTGTACTCGGTAGATACACATGCAACCTCACTTACATCGGAGCTCTTATTATATCCTTTGGTTCGTAATCATTACTATTCCTTAAGTTTTGCATAACCCTTCAATAACGCCTTGTCGGCTCCCTGCCTCTCGTCCTCGAGCGCACTGAGCAAATCCTTCATCATCACCGAATTGCCCAGTCTAATCTCGCGGTAACGCAACCCGTTATCTCCTCTCGCCGTTATGAGCGCGGATTGCTTGTTTTTGTCACCAGAATTGGTGGTGGACGCCAGCAGTTTCTCGCCTCCGCCACCGTCCATCCACGCGTATTTTTTCTTACCCGTGGTCATCATGGCCGCAGTGGCGTTGGTGGACCGATGCATGGCCTCCTCGGCAGCAGCACCCTTGGCATCTCCCTCGGGAGCATGTGCATCCTTTTCGAGTCCCAATGCAATTCGTTTAAGCACCCTTTTCTCCTCACTCTCTTTCTGACGAACAGCCATATTGCGCAATTCGCGAGACAACTCAGAGCGGGGCGCGGTAGCCGCCTTCTTGCCCTTGGCATCACCATTGAAATTAGCAATGCCTCGGCGCCGGTGGTGCGATAAGATGAGGGTACGCGTGATCAACTGCGACATCCACGTCTCGCAAGCTGCCAGCATCAAATCGAGCATTTCCAGATCGGTTTGGAAATTTTGGTGGATTCCATTCTCCTTAGCCACCCTGGTCATGAATTGGGCTAGTTGGTAAGGGTTCAAAAATGGCGAAATACGTGCCAGTTTGAGTGCTTGAGGACCCCGATAGCCGGGACCATAAGATGCTCTCAGATTGAGGTTTTGCGAAATCTCCTCTTCCTCAGCAATATTGACACCAGCGGCCGCCAACGCGTCGTTGAGTTTGTTGGGATCGGAGGCGTTGGCCGTCGCAGAATTACTGGCTGCTGTAGGTGTGCTTACCCCGTAGTTTTGGGGGACATTGGTGGGAGCACCTTGGTATGGGGGGTAACTCGTGGCCAATTTCGATGGAGTATGAGTGTGAGCGGTATGGGGGGCAATTTTGGGCGCACCTGACGGCTGTTGACGCTGAGGAGAAGGTGCCGACGGGTAATACCCTTGGGAGGTGTTCTGGTTGGTCTGGTTGGTGTGTCCCATCAGGGAGTCGAGAGAGTTGGCGAAGTCACCGTAGGACTCTGGAGTATCAAACATGTTGGCGTCACCTTCTAGCTTGACCCGTTTTGCCGGTGGGCCTCGTGAATTGTCCATGATGGCCAAAGTTGTGGGTTAATTGGTTGATTGGAGTTCAATGGAGGGTTTCAAGAGTGTGTAGTTTTTCGAAAGGTGCTCGCGTGCGGCGTCAACATCAGTGCTGCAAATCTAGGTGAGAGGTTGTAAATGTATACTATGGGAAGACGAAACGATGTTCAGTCGCTAAAAATTGTGTTGTGGCTTTTGTCTATCATTTTATTTAAGTTCGTCACGTTTCTAGGCTTTCTCCAGGGCCATATGTCCATTAATCTTGGAAAAGGGCGGTCGAGCATAGATTAAGAAACAATCTGACCGAAGCAAAGGTCCATAGACAACACAGACGTTGTCTATTTTTCATTCAAGGCCTTCTCCCCCTTCTCTCGTTTCCCACAACTGTTCAATTCCTCTGGTTAGGAACACGCACACTTGACATCTCATCGCACTGGAACATCGCGACCGATTGAACCTGTGCATCTCAAACTCCACACCATGAGCAAAGACATAGCCACGTTTGAAGGGCACTACAACTTCAGACTACGGGTGGTCATGGCCACTCTTGCTGGCCGACCGATCAAAATCACGAAAATCCGCTCCCTTGACATGAACCCTGGTTTACGAGACGAGGAGGTGTCGTTCCTCCGGTTGATGGAGGCCATCACCAACGGTTCGCACATTGAGATTTCGTACACCGGTACCACCGTGGTTTACCGACCTGGTATCGTCATTGGTGGCAAGCATGTCCACAACTGTCCCACCACAACCACCATCGGGTATTTCTTGGAGCCCATGCTCTACTTGGCCCCCTTCTCGAAGCAGAAGTTTTCTATTGTCTTCAAGGGCATCACAAACTACACACCTACCGGCCCCGGTGTGGACCTGATCAAGTGGGGCTTTTTACCACTTTTAGAGAAGTTTGGCGTACGTGAGTGTGCTGTGCACATCAACAAGAGAGGCCTGGCTCCTATCGGAGGAGGCGAGGTGCACTTGATGTGCGACCTGCTTATTGCCAACCCGATCACCTTCCACGCCATCGATCCGCCAAAGTTCTCAGCCATCAGAGGTGTTGCTTATCTGACGCGAGTATCGCCTCTGACGGTGAACCGGATGATCGACTCGGCTCGGAAGGTTTTGCGGCCTACGGGTGTTGAAGTCAACATCACTGCTGACGTGTGGCGCGGAGAGAACGCTGGTAAATCCCCAGGGTGGGGATTGACCCTTGTAGCTGAGCTGAAGCGTGGGTGGCGGATGAGCGCGGAGAACGTCGGTGAGGCCGCCCAGCTCCCGGAAGACATTGGAGAGAAGACCGCTTTGGAACTTCTTTATAGACTCTCCAACTGTACCGTGGTGGCAGGGGAACAGTTACCGTTGGCGATGGTGTACATGACCATCGGTAAGGAGGACGTGGGGCGCATTTTGTTGGACAAGCACCAAGTTGACGAGAAGTTCGTGTTGTTGTTGCGGGATATCAACACTGTATTCGGTACCGAGGTGTATTTGAAGGACGAGGACGAGCGCCACTTTTTAGCACTGGTTCGTGGTGTTGGCTTCAGCAGCGCCGCCAAGAAGATTCACGGGTTTTAAGATAATAGAGAGGTATACACGATATCGCATGGACTGTTTAGGGACTGGTGGGGTAGAAAGGTAATGACCCAGAGCATTTGAGCAACTGATATAGGTACTGTTCGTGCACACGTATGTTATGTCAAAGGAGATGACTTCCCATCATTTTCCTTACCTGAATTTACAGTACGAACCCGGAAATTATTGATAGTTCACATTCAACCGAATTTGACGCCATACCTCAAGGTCACACTACCGTAAACTCAAACAGTGAAGAACTGGTAATACGTGGGCTTAAAACAAATCCGTAAGTACCTTCTACAACAAGCAAGGTTAACAAATCCGCGTGGGTCCAGTGTTCCTTCTCGCGTCTGGGTGACGCTCTTGCACACAATGTCCTCATTAGGATCGTCTACTCCAGGCGGCGAAGGTGAGCCTCCCCGTGGCTTCTTTAACGAGTCGCTGAAAGACTTGCCATTCAATTTGCTCTGCTTTTTGCTGAAGAACCAGCCTGTGGCAAGTAGCCACTCGCGCGTTTTGGTGTTGTACGAGGGTAACAAGGTTGGCAAGAGGGCCGCAAGCTTGAGCCGGACGCCCACATCATCGAGCCGGCTGGTTACGACGAGAGGCAGGAGATGAACACCTCGCAGGCGCTCAACATGTTCAACCTGAAAAACTTGAAGGATCGCGTCACCAAGCTGAAGCCAGGTAAGAAATTGACTACCACCCTTCAAAACACGATTACCGCTGTGCGCAAATACGCCAAAAACACCCGTCCACCTCGGGCGTCGATGGCAAAGTTGTTATCTTCAAGGTTGAGATTAGGTAGAAATATAAGAGAGAGCAGTTGCATTTGTACTCGTAATTTACCTTGGACTAAATACTCTGCTGATGCCTCTATGACTCTTCTAGGGAGATTGACTTCTTCATGAGTTGGAATCCATCCTTTAGAGTATGTGGGGTTTGGCACACGTCCGCTTGGTAATGCTCGGAGAACCACTGTTTTGCGACGTCAAATTATTTGAATGTGCCAACAAGCAGTTGGATGCCTCAGCCACTTCCCACTGCTACTTGCGCAATGCCTCGAACGAGGTGAAGCAGTAAATACCACCCGCAGAAGCTCATACCTGAACGCCTCCTGGCTAGATGAAAGCGGTTCGTTGGGGCTGGCATTGGTAGACTCGGACCCACCACAGGGAACAGGGGGGTACATGTGGGGGTGCCCGCGGACTGGTGGGAGTGGGTTTGATATCCTAGACACTACGTTCGTCAGAGCCGCGGTTGTTCCTTTTGGGCAACAATTGTGAATAGCACTAGGTTTCTCTCATACCCAATGAGGCAATCTAACTACATACAATGAGGGGTATATCTGATGCCGTTTTCGTGTTCATTGCATCTCGCTGCAGAGTATCTCCATGCAAGTGATCGATTAAGCGAGGGACACAATCTTGGCGTATGCAGACCAAGCATCGAGTGATCGTAGAAGCCTATAGGTTGCGAAAGGGAGATGAGAAAACAAAGTAAACAGTTGATTCATGTTAAAGCAAGCACTGACTATCATCTGCTACCAAAACTAGGTTGGCGCCATGGCTGCTTCACTGGCAGCTGGACTACTCGTCGTTGGGTCGGATAATTGGGTGCAAATTTACAGAAATAAAAAGTGTAGGCCAAAAAATATACGAACAACCCATTGCGCTTTGAGTTGTGGACTTCCTATTAATAATGCTAAAACTGGGGGGCATTCTCAACTACCTATCCTCATTTTTCGAGATACAGGCGGATCCTAGGGAGATCGCGCATTCCGAGGCGCGTCATGCAGCGTCTACCTTCGAGTTTAAATTTACCACGCTACAGACAGAGCGCGGGGCAAGTAAGCATGTAGACCAATGTTGGATACAGTTAGCTATCCATACCAACTTCCCCGGGCTCAATTGCTCGTAAATTACCGATCGGCACCCAAACAATGGGTGCCGATTTATAGTTGGCATGCCGTTAATATCGTTCCCCGCTCTCCTGTCTACAGAGCGTTACCCGCCCCACAGCCCAGCCGCTGAGATATAAATATGGGTGCTCCCCCCAGACTTTGATTTTTTTTATCTACAACTTCCTCAGCCTCCACCATCCGGAGTAAGTATTCGGGGCACCAGCCACCAACCACTCAGCCACAGCCTACTACTAACAGACACTAGCCACCCTGGTCACTGGACCTCTATGCTACTGTGATGGTAGCATTGAGCCACCCGGGGTACCTCAGCCATGGCGCCTGGTTGGGTATATAGAGTACATAGAGGGGTGGCCACTGTCGGCCATCCCGCCGGGTGGGCCGACGACCACTCCGGGGTAGAAGGGTGGCTGACCACGGCCACCCTGGTGTAGGGGATGGCTGACCACGGCCATCCTGGCGGGGAGGCCGACGGGTGGCCCCTCCAGTGTAGGAGGGTGGCTGCGGCCGGCCCTATGTAGGCGGGTGGGCCGACCACGGCCACCGCGCAGTAGGAGGCGGCTACGGCCAGCGCTCTGTAGGCGGGTGGGCCGGTACGGTCACCCCGATGTAGGAAACGGGGCGGGCCCCCTACGGTCAGTCCGTTTTTTCGATTTTTCGGCCATTTTTTCAACAGTCGCTTAATTTTTTGCTCAAAAAAATATGTCATTTCGATCTTGAGGTGCATGAGTAGAAGCCACTGGCCACAAGGGTACGAATTTGGGTAATTTTATATTACATTTTGGTTTTTAAAATTGGAGAAAACGATTTCTCTGGTAATTCGAGTAGTCACAACGGCAAAATTGCTGCAACCGTTAATGAATCCATATAAATCTCTATGGAATCAAAATACAAGTACAGGTGGCTTGGCGGCCAGACTATTTAAGCACCCAATAACGCAAGGGTGGGTATTTATTACTAGCCTAATCTTCACCAACAGCCTTGACCATGGGTCCAACCCAGTATTTTTGGGACAATGCAAATGTGGCCACTGCCACACCCGTAAGAAACCCAGTAGTGGCAACAATCCCATGACTCAACCGTGTTGGATGTCACTCCTCCAACAGGTCATCCTTGCCATCAATGGGGAATCCGTAACAGAACAAGTGGCGTAAATCGGGCGTGCGGAAAATGGTGTCCTCCTCAAGCTACTCGATAAAGTACATAGTACTCCAGTACCCGATCATCGGCAAGAAGTTGCCCAGAATTGTAGCAACCTCGTTGGGCTAACAAATACGCAAGTCACATACTTATCAGGACAATCAGCCATAACCACCGCGGGGTATTACCATAGATTTTGAACCTCACCTGAGCATCTCCCTAACTCAGGTAAAGGACAATAACGTTTTTAACAAGAAAAAGAAGATCACCACAAGCAAAATAGGGCCACTGCCCTTCCAGGGAGCAAACGCAGCGTGCAACAAACCAAACATCCCATACTCAGCATACGCGTCACCCAACGTCTGGTGAAAGAGAGCCACGTACCAATCAACAATCCAGGAACACCAACAAAAGTGGTGGAAACCCACATATCAAGCAAGTGGTGAAAACAACCGTGGTGATGGGGGTATCCTCCGGGACGAAGATGTATTACTCCAGAGCAATGGTACCCCAGGTCGAAGTAATGGAGTGGCATCGGGCAAAGAACGAGAACCAGTTACCCTCGACCGACGCGGAGTTTCAGACAACATGCGGAGCAACAGCTTTGCCCAAGTTGCTTGTACTTTTACAGCGACACCACGTACAACATAAGGAACGCAAAGTCGACGGGGCAAGGTAGGCCTCAACACGAATAAGCTGTTTGATGTGACAAAGCAGCACCAATGACGAGACCACCATAACGACAATGATGCCCACGACAAGCGAACTAATCGACAATAACATAGCTAAATGTGTCCTAGTTGGGAGGAAAGCTTAAAGAGCTTCGATGAACACCACGTCAACTCGTCAAATTTGTAACAAACACACTCAAGTTGGAACTGGTTAGGATCCTCCAGAACTCCATTCTGCCAACCGTCTCTACAACGCTACACAACTTCCGTAGCTTCTCCCTATCCGCCGATCCTCTGCCTAACACCTTTCCAAGCCGCGCGCTTGTAGCGTTGAAAAAAAAAACTTGGTCCTCACTGAACTCAACACCCCGGACATGAGCTCTATCAGCGAGGCATTCAAACAGTTGGATGTGTCCGACGACTACGACAAGGTATACCGGGTGTCGTATGAGTACTTGCTGAAGGTGAAGGCTTTCCACGATGTCAAGGGCTTCAAGTCGTGTCTCGTGGCCTTGATCAACTTGGACAAGTACGACCAGGCCCACCGGTTGGTCCAGAAGCATATGCCCGCACAATTTGCCGATGAGCTTGTAGTCGAGGTGGCTTACATCTTGTATAAGCTCGACAAGCACAGCCAGCTCACCGAGGTGGTGGCCCGGCACCGGGACGGGTGTGACTGGGTCACCAAGCGGGGATTGGACCACATCGTTGCACAGAGCGCATACAGACAGGGCCAGTACCAGGAAGCATGGCAGTTGTACGCCCAGTTGGCTAGCGACAACCAGAGTGCCGACCACCCGAGCGACTTGGCCGTGAACCGCGTCGCGGTGGTGTCGCAGATGAAGTTTGCCGGTGCTAGCGCAAAGACCGATGGGGAGGCTCAGCCGTCGTCGGTGGTTGCTTCTGTTGCCTCCTTGTCGTCGGAAACCAACTACGATCTCTTATTCAACCAGGCCCTTTACCAGATCGCCGTCAACAACTTGGAGGGCGCCCAGACGCTCTTAGACCGTGCTCGTGAGCTTTGTGAGTCTGCAGGAGACGACGATGTTGCTCCGATTGCTGTTGCCCAGGCGTTTGTGCGCCAATTGGCTGGCGATGCTGAGGGAGCTCGCTCGCTCTACGAGGGCGCTGCCCTGGACGACTACTACCGTTTCATCACCAAGGCCAACCTTACTTCGTTGGCACTGGAGCCCCCTTTCCACAATGTCAACCTCGTGGCCCGTGACTTGGATCTTAAGGGCAGCCAGCAGCGGCTCCACGCCAAGTTGACCCATTTGCAGCGGTTGACGGTGGAAAAGAACGACTTACAATTGGGCTGGTTGGCGCTGACGCTTGGTCACCGCCCGCATGTCACTCAGGGTACCGACGATGTCACTCTGAGTGTCTACGCTGTTCTTAACCGGTTAACCATCACCCCGAAAGAGTTGGCCACCAGCCCTAGAGCTGCTGGCCGCAAATTGGTGCGGTTCATCAAGGCCACGTTGGAAAACCAAAAGGAGATTGCATCTCTGCTTTTTGTTGCCGCTGTCTTGGTATTGGCCCACCTCAATGCTCGGGAGCAAAACTTCCACCAGGCGCAGCCCATGCTTGAGCAGACTGTCGAAGCCCAGCTCGCTGCGGGTGTGCTTGTTCCTGCGATTGTGGGGGTTTTATTGCACATCTACTCCATCACCGGCTCCAGTGCGCTGTTTGCGGCGACCTGGAAGACGGTTGACGCGGTGCTCGCTGCCTACGTTCAGGGAACGCAGGTGTCGGTGCCTTTGGTCAAATCGCTTGCTTTGAAGGCATTGACCGAGCTGCCTGACTCCGAGGTGGTTGCTCGCGCCCGCGAGGCTCTCCAGAAACTCCAGCTGGCTAACCCCGATGACGCCGTGGTTCTGGCAGCGCTTCTGGGGCTGGTGGACGGCTTGAAGCTGGTGGAAGAGCTTTGTGAGGGATGTCCCGATGTTTCCGAGCTTTTGGCGATTCCCATTGACGATATTTTGCCTCAAACTGTCAGCCAGAAGCTGAAACAGGCTCGGTTGACCGCGCCCAAGAAGAAGTTGCTGAAGAAGAAAAAGCGTGCCGCCAAGTTTGGCCCCAACAAGGTGCTTGTTCCGGAAAAGGAGCTCAAATTGGATGCCGAGCGGTGGTTGCCGATGAAGTTGCGGTCGTACTACAAGCCGCTGAAAAAGGAGAAAAAGAAGATGGGTGGTGGTCACCAGGGTGCTTTGGAGACGTCGAAGAAGTCGAAGAAGAAGAAGTAATAGTTACGAGAATAGAAATTACGGTACTCATGAGATTTGCCCCAAGGGGATGTCTTTGAAAAGCGCGACAAATGCATTGTCTAAGCCTTCACACACAGCGATACAAAGAAATTACGACCACTGACGTAATGTCGCAACAATAGCCGTTGGATCGCCATCAACTTCGCCGATTTCGTGTTCACGCGTCAACATAGTGGCGTAACTGTGGTTGAGCCCTGTTCTCTGCATTATCTCGCTCTTGCTACGGGTCGGAATATTTGATTTGCTGATGGTACTGCAATGAGGCTCAAAGCGAATATGGAAAACAACAGAAGCTGGTGAACTAACCGCTGTTATGGACCTACCTAGTAGTTTTCGTCACCACGATCATTTGCCACAGTTAGGGTGTCTCACGTTTTCTTTTTTATTTTGCACCCAATGCATAATGATGACAAACGGTACATATGGCAAGGAACGGGAGATATTGAATACCAGCAAAACACTGGGCAAACACACAAATAGGTGATATTATGGGTATATTTGGCCTTTCTCCCATTCCTCATTGACAACTCCGAGCTTCCTGGGCCTCAACCGGAGCGAGTTCCCCATTTTTCACTTGCCGAGAGCACCTGCAGATTTTCACTGCACAGTGTACCGTTCGATGCCCGCCGCCCACCGACGTGCTATAAGTAACCCCATACCCTGCAGCTCCATCTGAATTCTATAACCACAGACATCAAATAAAAATGGCTTTTCCTGATAAGTTCCAAGGGTTCGGTGTTGACAAGCATGAGAACTGGGCTCACCCCAAGTTTGTCGAGTACGAGCGCCGGCAATTAAATGCCGGCGACGTTGCCGTGGAGATCGAGTGTTGTGGTCTCTGTGGTTCGGACATTCACACTATTCTGGGTGCCTGGGGTGCTATCAACCGTCCTGATTTGGTTGTGGGCCACGAGATCATCGGTAAGGTTGTTGCAGTTGGTGACTCCGTCAAGGAGTTCAAGGAGGGTGACCGTGTCGGTATCGGTGCCGCTGCATTCTCTTGCGGTGAGTGCAACCGTTGCCAGCATGACAACGAGCAATACTGTACCAAGAAGAGCGGCACTTACAATGCCAAGGACCCCCGCGCCAACGGTTACATCACCCAGGGTGGCTACGCTTCCCACGCCATTGCCGGGGAGCAGTTCGTGTTTGCTATTCCCGAGTCTCTTCCCCTGAAGTACGCTGCTCCTCTCATGTGTGCTGGTTTGACCGTTTTCTCGCCTATTGTTCGTAACGTTGGTTACGACGGTGGTAAGAAGGTTGGTATCATTGGTCTTGGTGGTCTTGGTCACTTGGCCGTAATGTTTGCCCACCACTTGGGCCACAAGGTCACAGTCTTCTCGCGGTCGCTGGCGAAACGCGACCAGGCGAAGGAGCTTGGTGCCGATGACTTCGTTGCCACCGGCGAGGAGAAGGACTGGGCCGACGCTCACTTTGACGAGTTTGACTTCATCCTTAACTGTGCTTCGGGTGTTGATGGCATGGCTCTCGAGGAGTACTTGAAGACCCTTGTGGTCAACGGTAGATTTGTTTCGGTCGGGTTGCCTCCTTCGGACAAGAAGTTTGAGGTGTCGCCCGCCACCTTCTTGCGGATGGCTGGGTCCTTTGGTGCTTCCCTTTTGGGTTCCAAGGCTGAGGCCATGAAGATGTTGGAGATCGCCGCTGAGAACAAGGTTTACCCTTGGATTGAGGAGGTCCCCATTTCTGAGCAGGGTTGCCACGAGGCTTTGACCCGTTGCGATGCCGGTGACGTCCGTTATCGCTTTGTCTTTACCGAGTTTGACAAGGCCTTCACCAACCGGGGTTAAAAAACTCGAAAACTTTATAGAATGTAATATAACCAATGAGGTGTCATCGCATTAAACTTGTGAATCTAAATGTAGAGAAGATACTTGAGCGTGAAGCACTGAGAAGTGTGAAATGCCGTACGTAGCATAGCGGACGTTATGGGTTTTGAGTTTATGGTTACGCACCCTCATGCTCAGTCAACCAAGTAGTCATTTCTTCCCACATGGGCACCTTGGGGTCATCTGTCATCGCAGTCAACACATCCACAGCAGCAGGTTCCAAGGATGGGGAAACCTCCACTGCTGTCTTCACCAGTGTGAAAAGAAAATGCCACATTTTCCATGACTCGATCAACAGCGTCAGAATGACCGTGCGAACCAACTTTACGGCCAAGTCGTGATTCAAATGACCCGGTTGCGATGCAACAAAAAGTGCCGAATTGACAATCAACTGAACGTTGAATTGCACAATCTGTAGATACACCTCGGTCAGCAGCCCTCGATAATAGCTAAGCAGCTCAATCTCAAGTGAAGCGACCCGTACAAGCAAATCCGTGGCAACTGTTTGCGCTAAGTACACCTGAGGTAAATAACTAGCGTTAGAAACAATCTCCTTCACCATCAACAGTTTCAGTTTGGATACTGGTGGCACTTGAAACACTTCATACCCAGGGAAACCTGCATCCACTGTGCCGACAGTACGGCTCGTCAAGTAGATGAAGTAACACAAGCAGGCGGTGGCCAGCAATTTCGTACTCTTTTTGTTGAACAGGGAAAACCAACCGAGCGGCCCTATGCGAGTCCAAGTAGTATGTAAATGAAGTATCACCATTGCCATCAGCTTGGCAGAGTAAACTTTTCGTAAATTGTGGGCTTTGCCATGCTCAAGAACCTCCAAAAAGTAAGAAAGCGAAGAGGGAAGCAGAGGCTTGAGGATTTCTTCTGGGAATGTAATCGCGCCAGGAAGCTGAGATCTGAACTTTCTCATGAGGTGGGGATAACGTGGGATCACAGCATCACCAACTCGCGTCCAAATATAGTCTACCTCAGGGTATGGTTTGCGCTGTTTCGTGAGCAAATCCACGACTTGAGGCTGACTGAGAATCAACAAAGAAGCTACTTCAGATGAGCGCCCTGTTCCCATCACCTCAAGAATTTTTTGGATGGCATCATAACCCTGTTGGGGTTTCTGGGCAGCAGAGTGAAGCTGTTGAAGCGCTTGGTCGATTTTAATGGTGGCAGATCCCAAGTAGACTAAAAAGTTGATGAATGGTGCCAGAGGTGGCGTACGATCCCACTGAGATACGCCGACCCCATGGTAGTAGAGATTATCCACCACCAGAGAATCAAGGTGGCTATCTGACGTCATCTTAGCCCCCTTGAAGTAGTTGTAGACGCTGAATGAGGGGTCTTCATGAAGACCCAGTAATACGCTCCAAATAAACACAGCGACCCCCACCGGATCCAGCTGGGGGTGGGCCCCATTACGCAAAGCTGAAAGTGCTGCTAATCGAGATGCCCCTGTCAGTGCCGAGCCTAACAACCCGCTTGTCAGCTTCAGAGAGTATGAAAGTAAGTTCAGGTGGTCATACTTAGGCACATTCGGCTCCAGCAAACTGGTTGAAACTGATGGTTTTTCACCTAAGTAAACCTGGCTCAAACGACCCAAGAGTGTTTCCGGGCCTCGCGAAATCGCAGTGGCTGGAGCAATGTTAAAGCTTTCGCCCATGTCGCCGGGGTCGGTTCCCAACAGCAGGCCCTCGATACTTGAGCCTGCGTCAGGATCCGATCCAACTATAGGGATTGGTTCCCCAACTGAACCCCAAATACCGGATCCAGCCCGAGGCGTCCCGCAAATGGACCCAATTGAGCCAATATCCCGAACCAGCGCTCGCTCTTCCGTATTTGTGATCGCCATTGTTGGGGTTTGGCGTTAATAGTCAGGTATTGGTCTTGTTATATACTGACCAAAAAAGGTGACCTAGAACCGCGCGTCTCCACCGGCCCACGTGAATGGTTGCCACCCAAACCACTTCGATTCCGGACGGGTGGCGTGAGCACCTACTCTTTGGGACCACTGTTCCCAATTTGGCGGAAACTATGCATGGGTCTAGCGAAAAATAACCGTCTAGCCAACCAGGTCTATTCAAGGCGCATGAGAGTGAATTGCGACTGTATGGGGTCGGGCAGTGGCTAGGTAGTTATGGGGACAACAATTGTGATCTTGGTCCTTGGAACTATTCGATATTTAAAACACTTCCGAATAGTGCCTGCCTTTTGCCCAACTCCATGATATGAAGGAAGACTTTAGACGACTCGATCCCTATGACAAAGCGAACTGAGTGACTGATGGCAATCTAACTGTTCTTGAAGCCAACACTTGATGAGGACCCTGGTGACGAGTACGGATATTAGGGTCATTCCGATTCTTTGAATTACATAATCGTTGATGGATTCCTTCCGTCTACTCGGTCGCGTCCGTAAACAAACAGTGCTATCCCTATTTCTATGTTTATTAATAGCCTCTCTCGCATTCCGGTGCGATCATGCCGACATCCATCGAGATAATATCGGATGTATACGAAATAAATAGACGTCACGCCCGTCGACGTCACAACTTCAGTGCCAAAAGGGGTCGGCTCTTTTCGTATCTTTGCAAGTCCTCCACTGTGGCCACACCATACACGAACTTGCCACCAGACTCGGTGATGATAGCAAATGGGTTGTTCTCACTGAAAAACTTCTCCAACTCCTCAAGAGGAGTACCGGGGGTCAACACGGTGTACTTCTTGGACGATTTGGTGGGGTTGATGATCTTGGCGTTGCGAGGAGTCTTCTCCAGCTTCTGAACACTTTGCTCGTAGTTTCTCTTGGCCAGCTGGCTGAACCACAACATGTGGTTCTTCACCAACTCCCCCTTTTTGGGTTGAACCTCGTCGACGTTGAGCACGCCAAGCAAGATCTTCTTCGTTTCGTGGATAACAGGCAAGAAGGTGAACTCGCACTCGTAGGCGGTCTCGAGGGCTTGCAAAATCGTGGTCTGGGGATTGACCAGAATTGCTGGCTTGATATCCAAGTCTTCTATGGTGGCGCCACGGTAGTCCTTGCCCATTTTGCCGCTTGTTCGGTTTTAGGTTGTCACAATCAGAGTCAACGGTTTCACCGCGGACCCGCGGGGTGGTTGCATGAAAAAAGAACGCCATGGCACATGATTTAGCGGGAAGGGTAGAGTTGGTAGAGTCGACGGTTTCCTACAAGAAACTGGCTTATTAGGCTTAGTATCCACAATAAGACTTTCTTTCCAATCCTACAAAGTAGACGATCTCAAAATTTGACACATTTGCCTACGATGTCGACCTCACCGATTACCACACAGCCAAGATGTAAAAAGTACGGTGTAGGTTCGAAGCTCCCCTCCCCCAAGATCCGATTCCCTAACTAAGTTCGCATACCCCACTCATCTCAAAGTGACTCTCGTCCCCTTCTGCTGGACCATCATCGATGGCGGGGAAAGTATATGCACTCCCTCACATTTGCCAGAACAAACCGGCTAAGTAATCGCGCCCTTTTTCCGCTCGCACAAATTTTGGGTAGCCTCCGTTCGGCGGCTGCGCGCGTTTTTATCTAGGCACGACTACCCATCCTCGAAATCGACAACCAACCCACTGCGTCGGCCATGAGTCGCAATCTCAACATCCTGTCGTTGCTCGACAACGACGACAAGCCCAAGCTCACGCTGTACCTATCACAGTTCCAGACCCTGGTGTTCCCGGGAGACGAGCCGGCGAAGCCCACTCCGTCTCCTCCGGCAGCGAAACAGACGACACCAGCCACCGCACTGCCGGTGCTGGTACCCGCGCCCAACAAGGGCTTCATCAACGAACACATGAAGAAGTTCCAGACACAATTGACATTTGGAGACACCTCCGCTGCCAACTCCGCGCTGAGCTCACCCACCAATAATGGTACCAGCTCCACTACCAACACCACAAAAACAGGCTCCCCGTCAAAAGCATCAATCACGTCCCTCATGAACGCTGACGAACCTAACCCGTCTGCTTCCGGAACCGCACTGGGCTCGACGCCTGCGACTAAACGGAAGCGGCCCGCAAAGAAGAAACCGGCGGCTGGTTCGCCCGACGCGGGAAAGGCTCCCGAAAAGGTGCTCAAGAAGCTGAAGACGGCCAAGAAGACCCCAGAGCCCGCTGCAGCTATGCCAGTAACCGATCCCAAAACCATCACTGCTGGCTCCACCACCAACAAACTGACAGCGGCGCTGGCGAAGACGCCTGCTCCTTCCATCATGAACCTCCTCAACGAGGAGACACCCGAACCGGCAGCAGAGAAGCCGTCTACACCAGCTCCACCAACACCTGCCCCAGATTTGGCCACCGACCTACAAAACAAGGAAGGTCGCGACAAACCCAAGGAATTGCCGATTATCGCGCTCAATATCCCCCTCGTGAACCCATCGAACCCGGAACCGGGTCAGGCAGAGGTGGTGGTGAATGTTCTCAAAATGCTGGAGGACAAGTACGGATGGGGGGCTATCCACCCGAACGCGAAACTGGCAATCGACATCATGGACGATATGCTCGACGATGACGACGACATGGAAGGATCTGATCTTGAGGATGCGCCCAAGAAGACCGCTCCTCCCCCACAAAACGAGGAGTTGACCGAGGAACAGTTGGTGCATCAGCATGAAGTCCGCATGAACCGTAAGGTTGGCAAGTACGACTACGAGGACCCGTTCATTGACGACGTGGAGTTACAAATGGAGGAGGAGATTTTTTCTACCAAGGAGGGCTTCTTCGTCTACTGGGGACCGCTCGTCGAGGAGAAGGCCACGGTTTCCAAGAAGAAAAAGAAGTAATGGAGGTGGCATAATGATGCATTTGTGGCATGGGTATGATAGATGCCTGTTAATAGCATTGTACAGCTAGCAAGTAGCTAAAGCTATGGATATAACGTGACAAACGCCTATGACTTGATAATATATAAATATGCAATGAGATGTGCACGGGGCCAGCCCGCGTGAGTGTTCTTCAACCATGCTGTGGTGTGGCGGCAGCCTCACCGGAGTGTTTCTAACAACCAAATTGTTTACGTTGCTGGTGTCTCCCACTTGAAGCTTACCATTAGTCACCTTATTGTGATAGCCGGTCATTGTCCTGTCATTCGGGATTGACAGCTTTTAGACACTCTGTTATAGTAAAACAGCCGAGGTTGAGTACGCGTTGCACACATCAAACAAAATGGTGGCCACGGACCAGCAAAAGGGGATCCACGTACTCATACTCAACTCACCCGCACCATAGATGGCTCCCAAAATCAACCCAATCACAGCCATCGCAACAAAGCCTCTGAAAAGGCCTGTGGCGCAGTACACAAATAAGATTGTTGCCGCCTCTAGCCAGTAGAAACGCGTGAATGTGGTTTGGCGGTATCGTTTGGTGGTCAGGGCAGCTACAGCAATGATTCCAGCACATGCGTAAAGACCCCCACTCATAATAAGCCCCCAAAGTACCAGGTACTCCCAGATGTCGTAACGGTAGTAGAGAAGCGACACTTGGTAAAGACCGTTGTCCTTCCCCACGGGCCAATAGAGCAGAGGAAACTTGGGCGTGGTGTACCCGATGGGAACATTCTGCGATGAAACAAAAACTTTCATCGTCACGGGTCGTCTAACGGAGATCTGGCAGCGTACGTTTCGTTTAAGCACTGGAAGTTGAGCAGTGATGGATCCGCGTTTTGGGTTATGAACGATGGGTGGTGTGACAGGTGATCAAGAATGGTGGGGCAATCAACAAAAAGGAACAAAAAAACGTTGGGACATCTGACGGTGGGGTGATTGCCCGTACCCTAATCTTCACAGCTGACACAAAAGGGATGGATGCCGTAAAAAGAATGGTTTAAAGCATGATAGTTGGTAGGGGCGGCAAGGCGATGAAATTGGCCCCGCTTAGAATCACCTAACGGGTCACCATATTGTGGGGAGATCCAGCCTGCCACTAGTCACCTGTTTCTTCCATACAGAGAATTGCGCTTTGTGATCTGCCAATGTTTGAAGCTAACGCGCTTCGCATTTATTGGATCCCGAGGCTTTTGTACGAATGCAACCTGACTGATCTAGTAAGCTTTACCTCTAGTTATTAAATTCACCGAGACGTTGGGAATGCCAAGGCGATAATTGAAACAATCCATCACGGGTGAGGTCACAGGTTGCCGCTTAGAGCACGCAATCAGACAGACAGTTTCAGCACATTTACCGAAAGCTGATCGTATCGGACATCGTGCAATCAGATCTGAGGGTTCTACCAGACCATTTTGTGGCATTCCGTCGGTTTTGTGCTACAAAATGGAAGCACGATCGAGTGTCTGATTACAGGTGATGGGCCTTGCAACTTGATCGTTGCTAGCACGGCGCTATCTTTGTCATTGACCCATTGCCAACCCCGGTCGAAGGGTACAGCCTGGAAAATCTTCGTCGCATTCTGTAAGGGGACCCCGCATATGATGGCGAGACATCGTACGATGGGTATACGATGTCTAGTGGCCCTAGCTTAAACTTGCTAACGGTTTCAGAAATGTAACTATGGACTACTTTGTTGCCAGACCACTTTCCGAGAATCAGAAACAAATCATTCGTGAACTGGTGCCCTTACTCGAGCGAGAGGGGGCCCAGATCGCAAATGAGTTCTACAAGGTGATGATGCGGGATCATCCCCAGACTTCGTCGTTTTTCAATAAAACGAACCAAAAGTTGATGCGCCAGCCAAAAATCATGGCCTACCTGTTGTTGAGATATGCTCAATGTATCGACGACTTGAGCCCTCTCGAACTGTTCATCGAGCAGATCGTTAACAAGCACGTGGGTTTACAGATCAACCCCTATCATTACACGTATTTCGGTATTGGGTTGATGCAGGCGTTTGTGGAAATTCTTGGGGACGATGTGTCCCCTGGATTTCTCAACGCTTGGAAGGTAGCCTACGCCAACTTGGCTCAGCTCTTGATTGACAAAGAGGAATTGCGCAACCAACAGCTTCCCTACCGTGGGTTCCGTGAGTTCAAGGTAGTGAACATCGTCCAAGAATGTCCACTTATCAAGCTGATATACATTGAGCCCGCCAATCCAATGTACCTGATTGTCATTCCCTTGCCCGGCCAATACGTTTGCACCCGTTGGGATATCCCCGGCGAGAAAGAACAAGTGACGCGTGAATACTCCGTGACAGCGGTGCCGAACAGCAACATGTACCGCATCACTATAAAGCACTTACCTAAGGGGCTTGTGCTGGGGTACGTACACAGCCAGCTCACGCTTGGTGACTCGATATTGGTGGCTCCACCAAATGGCCAGTTCCATTTCACCTCCCAACTGGGCCAGCATTCCAAACACTGGGTGTTTGTCATTGGTGGTATTGGAATCACCCCCACCATTCCCATCATGGAGATGGCCTTGGAGAGAGGCCAAACGGTGACGCTCTTGTGGAGTAATAAGAATCCCGAGGCTCGTCCGTTCGTGGAGTTGCTCACCGAATGGAAGGCGAAATATCCCAATTTCACTGTGGTTGAGTACTTCACCAGGAACAAGGGTAAGACCTTTGGCGCCATCGACACCGCTTGGCCTCGAAGAATTTCTCAAATGGACTTGGATGGCCTCGACGATGATGCTCATTTAGTTCATTTGGTCGGTCCGCGAGGATTCATGAACGAAGTCAAACTGATCTTCGATCGTATCGGCTTCACCAACATCAAGGCCTTATTCTACGGCCCAACATTGTTTTTGTTCCTTGAGAATGCCAGCTCGTTTAGTTGATGTCGCATCGGCTAATCAAATGGCCCCACTTTGCTAACAACCGCGCTAGACGAGTACCACGACAAGTTGATAGACTGACCATGGATGACCATGGTGTTGATAGAACATTCGGGATCCCGACCTTTAACCCCTCTGTATATATTACCATCACCATGTACTATCCAACAAACGGAACCCTTACAGAAGACAGATCGTAAACAGGATGTATGCACTATTCTGATAAGCTAAGTATCATTATGTAATTTGTTTCGGTCTATTGTGGCCCATTCCACTATTGCCAGTGATGGCAGCATTTTGTGTACCTTAACCGTGGCCAGTACGGGATGCAAAGTAATGATCCAGACATTATTTTCACAGAAGCCAAATGTCATAAATTAATCTGAAAAGTCGTCCTCGGGGTCAAACAAGTCAAGCCCCATGTCGTCATCTTCTTTGTTCTCCTCTGTTGGTGGCGCTCCCAGAGCCGATCCATACCCGAATGAACCCTTTCTTTGTTTCTCTGGCTGCTTCTCTTCCTCCGGTTTGGCCTCCTCAGTTTGGTTTTGCTCGGGTTCTTCAGTGACCCCCAATTCATCGTTGATCACCTCACTGGGATTCAACGAACTCGCTGCGAGCATTCCGCGCCGCAACGCGTCCTCTGCTGGCCACACATAGTTATTGGGATGAATCTGGTACTGCAAGTTGGCCATCGTGGGAGGCGCTTTCGTGAATTTTGCCAACTTCATCGCATACTGCAACACCTCAGCCATATCCGGAGGGTGGGTGATAAGGCCATCAGCCACAGAACCCGCGCGCCGGGGCGGCTCCTTCTCTGCAGCCTCCAACAACGCTTGGGTTTCAGAAGAGCCTCGTGGTAATTGTTTGAGCAGAGCCCGGCAATCAATCAATTCTTGGAGAATATGCTTGAAACGAGCATCATACTTGGATCCCTGGGACTCCAATTCGCTGATCTCCCGTCCTAATGTACGGTGCTTCTCAAGATCGATAGTTTTGGCCCGCAAGTCATCGTTGATATCCACCAATTGTCCCACCAATGTGTCAAGGCCGTCGTCGTCAAAGCTACCAACCTTGGCTGAGAGCTGTTTGAGCGTAGACTCAAATTTAGCAATGTCCTCCACGATGGGAAGCTTTTGGAAGCCAGAGGGGGCCGGTGGGGTACCCCCGACAAGCGCCAGCGCTGGACGGGGTCCCGCGGCGGCCTGCGGGTTCAACAGCAGCAGAACATACCCTGCAGAAGGGGTGGGAGAGCGTGCCAACTGTGGTAGCCGCGTGGATGAGCCTACCCGAGACACCGGGACTGACTTGTCCTTCTTTGGGAGCATGGTATCTTAGTTGATGGTCGAGTGAAAATACTGGGTATTGTGCAGGAGGGTGTCGCGACTGGCTGCAAACATGGGGAAGGTGAATGGGGAAGGTGAATGAGAAGATACGGACAGGCGACCAGATGACCTGGTTGTGTTGGATTCAGGTTTTCTTGGTTTATATAGTATTTGATAGTTGGCAAGCCCGGTTTTCAAGGCACTGTAAAGGAGATTCCGATTTTGAGTTTGAGACGTCAGGACCACTCCCAGATACTGTGAACTTAGAAATTCGGAAGCGTTGATTCTTGTACAGACTGGGTTAATAGTTTAGCGGGTCTTTTCTGGTGGTGCTTTTGTTGGACACTGAAGTCTCTATTACGAGATTGGGAAGCAGCAAAAAAGAACGGAAACGGCTCTGGAAGTATACTCTGCGCGTTCCATTGGGTGAGACACATGGGAGCACAGCCTAGCAATAACTTGAAGGCACGTACCGAGGGATACCATTCTGCACTCCGGACGCAACAATAGAAAGCTTAATATAGTGACATACTAACATCACCGAACAGGATAGAATGGACATCAGTTCGTAATTCAAGCAAATCGTTGGAATGCTACTTGCCTCCACGCTGAAAATCAGCTTCGACTTTAGTTGGTCTTCAGTGAATTTAGCCTACGATTATGCAAGGGAATCTTTTCAAACCTTATACTCAAACCTCCCACCGCCCGTGGCTATGTTATTCTCAATCTCCTCTTCCTCCTCAATGACGAAAAACCACTTTCTACATATTTTCTGATTGGCGTGGCTTTGTTACCTTGTCTGTCGATTCTCTCATATTCTTTTGATAACTAATTAGTTCGATGCTTAATCTCCGATCGACGTATTGGGTAACCTTTCCTCGATACTCGAGACAATAATGATCGGATGGACTTCAAAAAGAGGAAAAAGTTTCTCCATGCAACTGTGCTATTACGTGCTTTGTCGCCGAGGATGATTTGATAATTCACAGACTAGTAGTGGTAACGCACTCAGTCTTGGTTTTAGAGGTATTCTTCCATTGCATTAGTGCAGTCCTCAAGATCAATAGTACACCACGAATTGATCCAGCTTAAGATCTTAATAACTGAGGTGTCCAGCAAGGTGGTTAACCTGATGCAGCAATTTTGGTTCGCATACATGTACTGTGCTAAAGGGGTTGTTGTAATCCGAGGCTATACGCCCATAAACACAACTATATAAACAGGTCCTTAGTCCTAAATTGCATACATCATTCAATTATCTCAATGAAGTTTACTCAAGTCATCTCTCTTGCTGCTGTCGCTGTTGCCGCCGCTGTCCCTAACGCTGATGCCGATATTGTTGAGCGTGGTTGCTTCGGGACGGGCTGCGAAGAAAGACGCCTCAACTGCTGGGTTGATGGGAATGGCAACGTTCAATCGTGTCACGTAACTGACCCTAACTGCCACCCTGATGCGGAAAATGTTTGGACTGGCTTGCAGAACCTGTGCGACAACAAAGGGTAAAAAATACACATAACTGAACACATTTCGTAGAAATTTTGTCAATATCGTATTACAAAGAACACTATAACTCCTAGGCTCTCGCTCACCCTCTCATTAGAAACTGGAATCCCTATATTTGCACATACTAGCAACCGCGCGCCGCACCCCGCAGCAAATCACGAACAAACGCTCCATAACCAGGCATCGCCATGGTACGCAAACTAAAAGGCAAGGCAATGGCCGGAAAAGGCCTCAAGGGTGCCTTGGCCCGCCAGCTTCACAAAGAGGGCGAAGCTAAGCGACGTGAACACAAACAAGCCCGTTTAGCTGCGGAGAAGGACGCTAAACGAGCCAAAGCTGCTCTGAAACAGGTGCATTCGTCGCAGAAACCGTCGTATCCGTGGAAGTATGAGGACAAGCTTCTATTGGTTGGCGAAGGCGACTTCCTGTTTGCTCTCAGCATTGTGAAGGAGAACTTTATCTACCCGGCCACCGTTGTGGCCACCTCCTACGACCTGGCTGAGGAAATTGAAGCCAAATACCCCGATGGAGCTGCCAATATCGCCCAGCTCCGAGAACTTGGGGTGCGTGTGGAACACGAGGTTGATGCTACCCGGCTAGAAGAGACGCTACACACTAAGAAGAAGCCTTTAGACGTCAATACCGTGCTCTTCAACTTCCCTCACACGGGAAAGGGAGTTAAAGACATGGACAGAAACGTGCGGGACCACCAGATATTGATGGCTGGTTTCTTCAAAAGCGCCCGGAGTCTCTTGTCGCAGAAGAACGATAACGACTATTTTGGCAACGATTGGCAGATCATGGTCTCGATGTTCGATGGCGAGCCCTACGCCCTGTGGAAAGTGAAGGCGTTGGCACGTGAGCAAAACTTGGTGGTGGAACGGCTGACCAAGTTTTCGTGGGAGTTGTACACAGGGTACCACCACCGCCGGACGAACTCGACTCGGGATACCACTAAGCCCGCGGCTGAACGGCCAGCCCGTACTTATGTGTTTGTCGACAGACCCCCGAAGGAGGAAGACGAGGAAGAAGAGTAATTCCATCTACATAGAACCCCACTCAGTAATGCATACCGGTTATAGAGTCGATGACCGTAAATCAGCCTCGCTAGCGGTTCTTTTATATGTTGCTAATTTTTGGGAATTCAAACTATAATTGGTTTTTAAGCCTCACGCCTCAGCCTTATCGCATTCATTGGTGAAACAACCACTAAACCTTATATGCTTTCCTTTGGGCCATGTACAATCATGGTCCGTAAGCTTGGTAGTTTTGATTGTCCAAGGTACGGTGTTAGCAGATGCTAAAAGCGTACTCTTTTACAAGATTCCGGGTCTCTCTCTAATTTTTTCAGTTTGATCACCCATAACATGTATGGTCTAAAAGGCCTGGACCGTCCACGCAGTCACTCGTAAAAACCAAGCCTATATATATGCTGACGAGGGCAGTCTCGTAAACCAATGCCCCCTCGGCTCCATTGTGTGTCCGTGTCGCTTGTGCTCCGGAGTTTCCAGCTTGTCGTCGCCGTTGCTGTGCTCGGCATCGCAGCGTGGCTCCGTGCTTCCGAGAATACTTACCTTAACCTTTACTTGGAGATCTCCCTTGGAGCATTCACCATAGTGTATGTCATCGTCGGGTTTTTAGCCACGACACCGGTGTACGTTGTTTTCGCCCGCCCAGCAGTGGCACTTTTACTTGAAGTGTTCCAATTCGTAGACTGGGGTGGGATCTCCGTCTACGGAGGTCTTACCGCTGATGCGGCCTGTGTCCGATTCACCATGGACGTCGAGGAAGACACAAGCCACGACAAGGGCGAGCCCCTGTATGAATCCCTCATGGCTGAAGGGGTGATACTGCTGCCTGAAGACTACTACGACTCAAAGTATGCTCCGAGAGGCGGAGACGAGTACTGCCAGGCTAACTGGGCGGCGGTGGCGCTCAGTGTGGTGGCCTCCGTGCTCTTCCTCACCTCCGTCATCATCCAGGGGTACTTTGCGTGGTGGCCTACGGCGGACCGGCGTGGCTTCTGGAACGCCTTCAAACCAATGAAGTACTACACTGGCCAATTGTTTCTCCGGCCGTTCGAGGCCCCCGAGGAGATGGCTGACTACCCATACCGGTTGGCCTACGACACCGAAAAACAGTCTCACCAAATGGTGGATGCATCAACGGTGCTGACAAACTCCTCCCGCGAGCGGATCACTAGTTTCTAGAGCGTTTGTAGGTTCTGCCTGCTTCACATCAAATACACAGGTTTTGAAGTAGTCGCACGAGAAGTCCACTCTACTTAACGAAAGAGAGCAAAAGTTGACACCAAAGTATCCAGTATTCAAGTAAGAACGCAAAAGTTTGAACCATAGAGATTAGTGCTACATCCAATTTGGCGCTGTCCTACTACCAGGAACCTCCACACTCCTGGTCTCGTAGCTCTTTTCTCACTCCACTCCCGCGGTTTCGTGCAGGATACCAAAATTTTTCAAACCATCAGTTCCTAACGCACCGACACCGAAGCATATGTCCACCAGTTGTCGCCAGTTTATCCGGAGCATTTATCTCCACGGCGGCCCGCGGGTGGCGGGGTTGAAGCGCGACCCCGCGGTCGCGGGAGCCATCACCACAGGCACCCAGCCCCGTTACGACACCCAGGCCGCGGCCCCGATCCAGCTGTTCTTGACGGAAAAGTACCAGATCGCCCCGGAGTTGGCGTTGCAAGTGTTGACCCACAAGCTGTACTTAAACGGCATCAAACCCTACAACGAGAAGTTGGCGGCGATGGGCCAGAAGTGCGTCAACTTGTACTTTGCCAAATACGTCACCGAGGCACCGACACAGTCGGAGGTGGCGGTCAACGGGCACAACTTGGACGTGTTGGGCCTGCCGATGGCGCGTGAGTTGTCGGGCAAGCTTGCCATGGGGTTGTTTGCCAAGACCCAGGGGTTTTCCGAGGTGATGTTTTGGAAGTCGGCCAACCACGAGCTCCTGTTTGAGGCTCTGGGGGAGATGCTGGTGCTGGCCCACGTTATGTACGCGTTGATTGGCGCTGTCACCCTCACCCACGGGAAGAAGGCGGCGGAACAGTTTATTCACGAGAAACTTTTACAGCTGCTGACGCCGTCGCTCGAGGAGATTACCGTCAAGATCGTCGAGGACGACGCCTCCAAATCGGCCTAGCGCCCCCTGCATCCATGTAAATAGACTAATGACATACAACCGAAAGATGAGAGGTATCAATGGGAAGGAGGATTGATTGTGTTGAGGAAGTGTGTAGGGAAACCGTGAGTATGTCGGTGTGCTGAGTTGAGCGCCTATAGTACCTGAGCTCACACTAATGCTGTTCTCCGATTTTTGATTTACGAGCGGGAATCACCCAGGCTCCCACCTCGAGGGGAAATTTCCCGGGGTGAAGACCTACAGGTTATAGTAGTAAAGTGACAGACCTTCGCCGTAGCTCTGACAAATCACTTGTGTTGCTCTGGTGATGATCTGATTGTACAACGTCCACTACCGACACAGAGGGGATTGTCTGAAATACACCAGTGGTTGGCTACGCTAATGGGGCAAGATTACATGACATGGTTGTAGTGAAACTATGTCTGCTTTAGTCACGCGTTACTTGTTCAAGCACGTAAACAGGTTGATCTACAACACTCGAAGACCTCACAATTGTACCGCATTCCATATCGCCCGCAAATCCACACTTCTCGATACGCAATAGCATTCCCTATCCATTTCTCCCGTACTTATCTCGGTTTCGTCAGAATTACGCAATTTCACCATAAACTCAAACACCTCTCCGCGCTGTGTCCCGTTTGCGCAACTATCCAAGCCGCCACCACACAGCATCTTGACTGTACACACTACCTAGGCCGTCGTCTCCCCTTTCCTCCCTACAACGGCTCCCCTCCTTTTTCTAGGGCGTGTCTGTCCCACGCACTACATAAGATACACAACCATGCGCCGTACATAAGGCGATCGCCGGCCTAGTTGCCGCCACAGGCACCCTGACAACCCGACAAACCCGTAGCTCTCGTGCCGGTATCCCCAGTGTGCCAACCTCGGCCTACCCCGCCACCGTAGCTGTCTGCACACCGCTTACCTCAGCCAATGACCCGAAAAATTGGACGTGCGAATACAAAAAACAAACACCGACACGACCCCCAGCGGCAGCGATTATGTCCAACGACTACCAGGCGAATATCGATGACCAGTTGCTAAATGTGACGAAACAGCCGAGCGCAGAACTTGATCTTGCCGAGGTGGACCACCGCCAGGGTCAGAACGACCTCGACCAGCTGTCCCTACCCCCGGCCAACGGCAACCCGCTGCAGTTCCACCACCACTTGCACCCGCACCATCACCATCCCATGGATTTATACCAAGACGATGGCGAGTACAACATCCATTTGGCTGAGCCCATCGTTGACAAAAACAAACTATACCAGGAACCGGGCCTTGGTGACGATGGCAACCTCGTTACCAGACCCTATCCCGAGCAAGTTTTCAACTGTCGCGACGATTTGAACGATTTTATCCAGGAGTTTGCCCGGGAGAACGGGTTTGGCGTGGTGATCGCCCACCTGAACAAGAAGGCCATCTACTACACTTGTGAGCTTGGCGGCCGCTATCGTCACAAGAAGCTGAAGAAGGAGGAGGCCCCTCCGCCCGCGTACATTATCGACCCTCACACCAAGACCAAGAAGTTGCGGTGTCCGTTTGCGATGACGGCGCTGTTCAAAAAGCTGACGGGGGTGTGGACGTTGCGCACCACCAACAACGAGCATAACCACCCGCAGTTGGACCCGTTGCTGAACCACCCGATGCTCCGCAAGCGACTGGAGGAGCTCAACCTCCTTATTTTGGACTTGTACAAGGTGGGCACCAAGCCGTCGCACATCGAGCTGAAGATCAAGGAACAGTTCCCCGACGTGTTGATCAAGCGCGAAGACATTTACAACGAGATCCGCGGCTACAAGCGCAAGATGAAGAAACAGTCACAGTTTCGGGGCTCCGACAAGCCGAAGAAGGCGACGCTGCTGGAGGAGGAGGCGGCGGCGGCGGTGGCTGCTGCCGCCAACGCGTTCTTGGAGAACGACAACCACCACCTCCACTACATTACCCAGGGCCACCACGACGAGGGCCACCACATGCAGCAGCAACAGCAGCAGCAGGAGGAGTTCCAGCGCCAGTTACAAGAGGCGGCGGCGGCGGCGTCGGGCCACCACATGGACGACGACGACCGCTACTACAACACCTACCATCCGGATTCCGCTGGCGGCGACAACCCGGAATTGTCTATGGACAATATCGACTCCCGGCTCGTGGGTGAGCAGGTTTAGCATCTCAGCATAGGGTTTGCTGGGGTGTATGTATTATGGTTTGTATTATTAAAAACCCAGCAAAGCTGTTCAGAATGTCGTTGTAGACTCCTTGTCGATCAGGGGTAATCCACGGTGACGCGTCGTGGCCCAGATCGGGTGTTTCCAGGGTCACGAGGGCACGCCTTCAAGGCAATTACCCAAATCGGGACACGCCCACCTACCGATCGTGTACCTCCTAAACTTGTACGCGTTTCTCAGGCGACTGACGTGTTCGGATAGGGACTCCTCTCGCCAGCCTCTTTTGCCCTATTCGATGCCATCGCCCCGGCGTTGCCAAGGACTCCATAGTATTTTCTGTAAACATTCCCTAGGCGGGCAATAGGAAAACATGTCAACATGACAACACAACCCCATGGCCACGTCGCAACGGTATGCGAGGCGTCGAACCAGCGGGCCACCGCGTAGGCCTTCCATTCTCTACGATCATACCAGACACTAGGGTCCATCCCACTCGCTTGCATTAGCGCGTTTTACGACATAAGCGAGCCCTGTGGGGGACAAGAGCTGCGGTGAAACAGTGGCCATACTCCACATACCGCGGTGCCAACATTCCGTTGCTATTTACTGGGCCGACTTGAGCCTCGGTGATCTAATCTATCAGCCACGATCAGTCCTTTGTCTTGATTTAAACGATTGGCACGTGCATATCGCACGGTGAACAAGGTTAGCCACCGTACGTGCCCTAGTTGCTCAAAGGGTCCATGGCATGGTGGTCCACGTGAAACCTCCAATTAGGGGCAACCATTTGCATTAATTGTTTGCATCCCACACCGCGTTGACAATCCGCTCCGTTCCGAGGAACAATCCATAGGAAGGACGCAGACACCGCGTGGTTTACGAGCCACAGGAGTTGCAGGAGGGTAATGAGTTGCGGCTTTTACGCTAGCAAGAGCCCAATCCCGGCATCTACGACCGACGGTTACGCCGAGGGCAATCGCAACACCACGCGACCTCGTGAACCTTAATCGAGCATTGGCCCGCCCGGTGCAGATAGGCTTTAACGGGGGGTCCAAGCACTTGATGGCACCGCACGTAAGCGAAGGCCACCGCGCCGGGAATTACCTGGTTACCAACCTAGACCTACTCGCACTAGTCTTGGCTATTCCACCCCTTATTCCAGCCCGTACATAGTGTTTATGGATCACGCTATTGTGCAGGGCGGCATCATGCATATACAGGGGCATCCCTAAACGGATAAATTTAGCCACGAGTAGATCGAGGGTGCGGACCCCCTCGGGGGCCTAGAGCTCCACGGCTGCAAGGATAGGTATCAAGTGGTGGTCGCGGTTATGTACTGCCACCCCGCCCGAGTCTTGGCCTTGCCCAGACCCGGATGCCATCGCATGATGGTCTAGAATCAACCCGCCTCTCGTTGCATTATAATATTATCACGTATCAACATACTATGCCGCCAACGCGTTTCGCGACGCGATCGATCCAGCGGCGCAGCGACGTCACTGACGAAGGACACCGGTCCTGGGGGCTTTCTTTAACTAATACTAGGCAAACTAACAGGAACTCATCGTCATCCACCCCATGCCACCTTGGCCTTTCCTCATCACCTGAGGCTGTGTCGGGGGCCCGAATTTCTTTTTCGCATTTTAACATTCCTACTGAACGGTCCTGCAGGACGACGAACGCTTCACTAGGGAAAAAATTTACCAGGTTTCTTTATCTCTCCACCACTACCCTGGACGTCAGTCGCTCATTTCAACCCTTTCCCCCTTTCCCTAGCGTACCCACACCCCCCACGAAGAAACAACCACCACTCGCTTACTACCCTCGCTATCCACTATGATTTTCCCGGTGTTTTTGGCTATGATGGCCACCGCCCGGGTCGCTCAAGCGTTCAACGTGAACACCCAGGTATCCTGTGTTCTGCTGGTGCTGGGTCTGGTCAAGAATACAGATCAGTTCATGACCCCCTCGCTCTGTGCTGACATGTGCAAGGGCTCCGCATACACTGCCATTCAGGACCAGAAATGCTACTGTTTGCTGCTGAAACCCAGCGGCAACGGCGGCACTTGTGACACGGTTTGCCCCGGTTATGGCGATCTAAAATGCGGGGGCCAGTCTTCTTTCAGTATCTTCCAAATCGGCGAGGACGACGGTGCCACCGAGCCCCTGTCAAGCAAAGACGAGCCGTCTTCCACAAAACCTCTGACTCACGCGGAAAGCAAGACCTCTGCTCTGCCGACCAAGTCCGAAGTGGGGACCACTGTCACCGACTCCCCGTCCAAGCTGACCCAGACCGTCATCACCACTGCTGTCACCTCGGGTGACCTGGTGGTCACCATCTACCAAACTCTGAACGTGGCCCACCCGACGTCGCTGCTGCTGCTGAGCTCCAAGGATGACGAACCTAAGAAGAAGAGCAACACTGGTGCCATCGTTGGCGGTGTTGTTGGCGGTGTTGCTGGCGGATTCCTTTTGGCTCTCGCTGCGTTCTTTTTCATCCGCTGGAGACGCAACCGAGACTACGATGAGGACGACGAGGAGTACGACTTTGGTCCCGAAAAGGGCACGTTTGACGCTGTGGGCATTGGTCGTGGCAACACTGCCAAGGGCCTGAAGCGCTCCAGAGCCGGCCCTCTCGACATGCCGATGGCAAACCCGTTTGACCACCCATCTGACCCGCGAACTACTGGCGGAGTCACCCCGAACTTGCCCCTGGACCCGCGCATGAACCCTGTGATGATGGGTCGTAGCCGGTTGTCAGAAGACCTGTTGGCAGATAACGCTGACTACTCGCGGAAGATTCTCCACGTAGCTAACCCCGATGGGCTATAGCCGAGTCGCGTGAACACGCGTAGACCGTGACATTTCCGGTTTTGAACCGGCTTGCTTTTTATGGGTTTTAGGGCAGGGCTAGGATACAGCCCCTCATGAGACCATCACCGCTATTGAGGATACATATACAATTAGTGGGATGGTCCGTTTATATGACGTGATGAATACAAATAAGGTAACCACAAAATACATTTACAGGTTTCGACAGTAACGACAGGGTAACCGGGTTCAACATCAGTAACCACAAAGAATACCGAGATCAACCACAAAGAAAAAAAACACTAAAAGAAGAGGGAATATATAGAGAGTGGATGGATGGACCATCGTAAGAATGAACGACGTCGCTTACGATGTTGCTGAGTTAAAGACCGCGTTGGCGGGGCTTGGTGACTTCACCGTTGAGGCGTTCACGGTGTCTGGCTCTTGTGACCACCTCAAGGTGCCTGATGACGGGCGCCTGAGCGAGGAATATTGCCACCCAGAATCAGTTGAAGAGTGCAGCCAAAGCGCCGGGGACACACACAACCTGCTGGGCTCTTCGAGGTTTACTGTCACTTGGCGTCTCGATGAGCCCTTGCCCATCAGTAGAGCCATGGCTATGGTGGCGCTCACCATGGTAATAGCGTTGGCGATATTTCAAGTTAACGACCTGGCCGAGGGCTTCCTGGTTCTACGGTGCGTAGTCACCTGTAGTCTCTATTCGGGATTTTGCCCGAACTGACTCGTGGTGTGAATACTAAAACTTAAAATAATTATTGTAGTCAAAGATAAGAGCGAGAGGACACAAAGAGAGATACTAAGCGCCTAGTAGCGACTCACGACTCGCCGCCGAGTTCAGATGTGCTCTAGTTGTGCTAAGGTAATTCGCGTCTAGTAAAAGGTTACCACTTTGGTATTGCGGTTTGCCAGCACCGACTCGCTTAGCCTCGTTTGCTCGCCCCAGCGCCTTAATTCATGCCTCCATTCGAATAACGACATTTGCAGCCTTGGAACCTTCCATACCGCCTAGGTCATGCATTCTATCTGGCATGCCGCGGAACTCCGATGTATAGACTCCAATGTGTCTCCAAAATCCACCAATAAAGCCTACAACTCAGCAGCCTCTGACTAGTTTCAGTCTCCTCGTTCACTACATTCCGTGTCTCGGTCTCCCGATTTTTTGTTACGCTGCTTTTGTATTCGGACCTGCATCGGTGGCGCCACCGAAAACGTACACGTTCCCCTCCCGATTTGCTACATATAAGCTTCGTTAACGAACAACGGTTTTAACCCACCAAACACCTCAGTTCATCGCATTCCACACACACCGGTACATTCCATACCCGGTAAGAACTTTCCCATCAGCACACACTTCGCCTACTTTATCAGCTGATCGCGAACCCACTTCCTGAGATGTCTTACAGTCCACTCGACCCTCCCAGATACTCCGAAGAGAGCCCTCGGCCTCTGACCTCCGTTTCTGGCGACCCCTTAGCCGATGACTTCAAGTACCTGGTCAATGTGGCCGGGTGCGAGCTTGCCGTGCGCCAGATGTTCATCCGCAAGGTGTACGCCCTTCTCACCATGCAAATCATGGGTACAGTTGTTGTTGGGTGGCTTATCCGCAGCAACGAGGCCCTTCAGAGCTGGTGTATGAACAACATGTGGCTCTATTTTGTGTCCATCCTTGGTACTTTTGGCTTTTTGATTGCCACCATGGTCAAGGCCAAGTCGTACCCCTGGAACTTGGGGCTTTTAGCAGGATTCACCATTTGCGAGTCGTATGGCATTGGTCTCATGTGCTCGTTTATTGAGAGCGATGTCGTTGCGCAGGCGCTTTTGCTTACTCTCGTAATTTTCATCGGTTTGACCCTTTTTGCCTTCCAGACCAAGTACGACTTTACCCAGTGGCAGGGAGTGCTCGGGATGCTGTTGTGGGCGCTCATTGCCATGGGTTTTGTTATGTGGTTTGTCCCCAGCTCGCTGAGCACCGTTCAGTTGGCCTACGGCGTGGTGGGCGCTCTCATTTTTGCAGCTTACATCGTGGTCGACACCCAGCTGATCATGAAGACCGCGCACTTGGACGACGAGATCGTGTCGTGCATTCAGTTGTACTTGGACATGGTCAACTTGTTCCTCTTCATCTTGCGCATTTTGCAACTGCAACAGAACGACTAGTTAAGTTTTATTGTCTCTTCGTTTTCATCGCGTGTTTAATTAACCTGCTTTGTACCAGATTCATGTGGTTGAACAATAGCTCTGTAGAAAATAAATTGGGGCTGTGTAGCTGTGGTTATCGGGAGTGGAGCCGACGACAGTGCTTGGAGGTCTACCGATGTACCCGAACCCACCTCGCCAAGCTTCGAATGTCTCCCGCTGAAATGGGGCTTAGATGTCGTGTGTCGTTGGCCTATTTGGTGTAGCCACAGTTTCTCTACCTCCACGAGGGTTCACTTGAAACTGCCCCTTTGCCAACGCCGTTCGATTTTTGACACCTGGAACCGGGGGCTTTTCATACCCCGGGAATTGCTGATTCGGGCAGTGTAGCAAGTTACAGGGGTGTGTGGCCCCGTAGTCAACACCCCCAAGCACAAAGTCCGTTTTGCCCGTGGTGCTCGCTAGCTATTACCTCCACCATGCCTACGATCCATCTCGGGGAAGTCTATTGTGAATTTCATAGACCCTGCATGGGCAGCGGAAAGCAACTACATCGAACATCTTCGTTTCCCTCGATCATTTGCTCCACAGTCTATTTTTGTGGATCGCGAGCCAGCTCCCGGGTTCGCACCCCCCATTTGCTGGCAGCCAACGGGTGTCACGGCACGTAGCACTGTGTTACCGCGACCTGCGTCGTTGCTAAATATATCTGGGGGACGCAGAAGGATGCATCATAAGGGAAAAGCCGTACTCTCGAAGCAACAACAACCTTCTCCACGCCATCGACTGCGAAAATGATGGACATGCAAGGGGGGTAGCGCATACCTGTGAGCCCACCGACCAATGGGAGCAACACCCGATCTACTTTATTTACCTATTCGCACCCGGGTGCCACCACACATGTGTGCACCATGAAAAATGTCCTTGGTCGTGGCGGCCGCAGATTGCGCAACGTAAGATGAAGAGGCTCGCCAGGGTAATAATAGCCGGTATATAGAAAGATTGCTTCTCCCCAGCGATGCCCCCGTTCCCGATCCAAGTAGACGGCACCACCTACCCCCGGGGTTCGGGTGCCATGGTGAAAAACACCCCTTGACACCGGCATGGCTGGTGCGCATGCAGTATGATCGACATAAGAAACACGGTAAAAAAATAAACGGAAGTTGGCTGTGCGTCCCTACAAAAGCCGCCAGGATCCCCCGCTCAAAGTTCGCAACTTTATTTTTGTTTCAGACGGCACAAGACCCCGGTTGGTTTGGTAATTGTTGTCGTACACCCCCGTGGTCTCCCTTTGTCCCGTGCTGCGCCGTGCCAAGACCCACCAGCCTCCCCCTTGGCAGCGTTCGATTCGCACTACCCCCGCGCCAAATATAGTTGGACAAAACGTTTGTTTTCCCTCGTACCCATCAAAGTTTTGGTCACGAGTGTCTACGAATCTCCACGCCTGGCCCCCGCAAGCAACTAGAGACACGTCCTCCCGGTTGCAAACGTTCCCCTCCGGTCTCCTGATTTCCCCTGGTGGCTGCAAATCACCCCCACACTCGTGAGACAATCCGATTGCTTGAGCAACAACCAAGCCTCGCTCCAGCCAAGAAAACAGGTTTTCTCGAGTACACTAGCCCACCTAATATCCCTGCTCAATTGTCAACAACCGCACTTTGCCCTGTGTTTCCCAATCACCGTGTTTGAAATCTCCCCACCATAGCTGATGCTTCGTGATTTGACGAAAAACTCTCCCAAGGAGGAAACAGATAGCCTGTCCCTGGTGGACCCGTTGCACGACCCGTTTGCCAACGGCCAGCGGTTGCTGCTGACGTACGAGCTGCGCCTGGACACCCCCGTGCTGGATACCCCCGGGCTGCTGGCAGCACTCCTCCAGCGAGACTACTACCTGGACTCTGTCAACAACCTGGGCCTCTTGCCCCAGCCCTACGACCGCTACCCGGCGGTGCTGGCCACCGAGCTCAACGAAAAGACCCTAGGAGACCTGTACCACGGGTACAAGTTTGGCCACATTGGCGTGGCGGACTTTTCGCCGTTTGGCGGCTACCCGGCCCTGCAGTTCCCCCTCCACATTGACGAGCAGGAGCCCGACGACTACTTGCACAACCCCGACCCGGTTAAAGATGCCGAGTACGAGAAAAACCGGTTCCTTTGGGACCTCAAAACCATGGACCGCCGGCTGATGGGCGGGTTGGCGGGGTTCATCTTTTTGATCATTGCAGCCATCGGGGTGTTTGTGCTCTTGCCCGTGTTCACCTACTCCGGGGTGGCCAAGCACGTGGTGCCCCAGGAGTACACCATTTTGACCCACTACCAATACCCGCTATTGCTGGCAATCCGCACGAATTTGGTGGACCCCGACACCCCCAAGGAAGCCTTGACCATCCCTGCGCGGGACGGCTCCGACTGGGTGCTTGTGTTCAGCGACGAGTTCAACGCCGAGGGCCGCACTTTCTACCCCGGCGACGACCAGTTCTTCTACGCTCCCGACTTCCACTACGATGCCACCAAGGACCTTGAGTGGTACGACCCCGACGCCGTCACTACCGCCAACGGCACCGTCAACTTGCGCATGGACGCCTTCAAAAACCACAACTTGTTCTACCGGCTGGGTATGCTCCACACCTGGAACCAGTTTTGCTTCACCCAGGGCCGTATTGAGTTCTCCGCGCGGTTGCCCAACTACGGCAACATTCTGGGATTGTGGCCTGGGTTGTGGACGATGGGCAACTTGGGTCGTCCCGGGTACTTGGCGACCACCGATGGCGTGTGGCCCTACGCCTACGACTCGTGCGATGTGGGTGTAACCGCCAACCAGCTGTCTCCCGACGGGATCTCGTACTTGCCGGGCCAGCGGCTCAACAAGTGCACGTGCCAAGGCGAGTCGCATCCCAACCCCGGGGTGGGCCGTGGCGCTCCCGAGATCGATGCCATTGAAGCCGAGGTCGACACCACCATCGGGGTGGGCGTGGCGTCGCAGCTGATGCAAATCGCGCCCTACGACATCTGGTATATGCCCGACTACGACTTTATCGCCATACACAACAAGAGTGTCACCACGATGAACACCTACGCCGGCGGCCCGTTCCAGCAGGCGATCTCGGGTATCACCACTCTCAACACCCTGTGGTACGAGTACGGCAACGGCACGCACATTTTCCAGCGGTACGGGTTTGAGTACATAAACGACGACGAAAAAGGCTACTGCCGGTGGTTTGTCGGGCGCGATCCGACGTTCACCCTCAACGTCCAGGCGCTCCACCCCAACGGCAACATTGGCCAGCGCCAGATCTCCAAGGAGCCCATGCTGATCATTGTCAACTTGGGTGTGCTGAACAACTGGGCCTACATCGACTGGCCCGGGCTCAACTTTCCTGTGACCATGCGGATCGACTTTATCCGGGTGTACCAGCCCAAGGACCAGATCAATGTGGGGTGCGATCCGCCAGGCTACCCGACGCAGAACTACATCAACAGCCACAAGGACATTTACTACAATGTGAACTTGACCCAGTTTGAGAAGGCGGGCTACAAGATGCCTCGCAACCGGGTGGTGGCCGGCGGCAAGTGTTAATAGCAGGTCTATAGCAACCGTTGAGCAAAATGTATATTATTCACTACTTAGAGAGAACTCCAAATTAGCAACCTCGTCTGGGGCACAGGGGGCTTTTGAACGTACCGAACAATGAGTGACGACCATGATGGGCATGTCGATCGTTCGTGGTTCTATAAGAATGCTTTGCGTGGTGCGGTATTGTTATCGCCCGATTAGGCAAGTGGCAGCATCCCCAGAAGGAAAATGTGGGGACACGCATCGAGGATGAGATTGTCCCCGCTGAACTAGGCAAGTAGTCTGGGGTTGCGTTGCAATATGGGTGTGTGGAAATAGCTCTAAGACAGCGGGTTTGGCAGCTCAACCTGGGGTAACGAGTATTTCGACAGGGGGTGGTAAGACAAGGAGAAAAATAGACAAGAGAAAATATTCAACAACGCCAACGGGTACGAGCTTAATTACCCCACGTAGTTGCGCCCGGGTATGTGTAAGGCGGGTTGATGAGTGTTTGATGAACAGTGTAAAAGGAGAGAATGCAATAAACAACATTAAGAAGAGAAGGGAACTTAACGCCAACAACGATCGTTGTTGAAGTTCTAGCATTACAGATACCTGTAAAGGGATTATGACACATGAGAAGACCCAGGCGCAAGAAAGAGGCTCTAAAAGAGACTCTAATTGACACTAAAAGAGACACTTTTGCTGACATACAACGTTCCATGTCAAGATTAGCCGACATTCGCTTCAATTGCGGTCGCCAAATATGGAAAGTCTCCCGCCCTAGATGCGATAACCTACATGACATTGCCATCCGCAAAACAGGAAACTCACGCCTCGCCCAACAAGTATAAATACCCATCCAAGTTCCATATTCCCCATCATCTCAATCATGGCCGCTCAAAACACTCGCACTAACAACAAGGATGGCAAGGACAACTACGACCTTCCCATCCAGGTCCACAACTTCTGTGTCATCGGCTAACGCGGTTCGCATTCACATGAAGTTTTTCCCCCGGCGGTTTTATTTATAGTGAATCAAAACAATCATCTATTCAAAACAATCATCTATTCAAAACAATCATCTATTCAAAACAATCATCTATTCGTTACCTAAAGTAGGGGGAGTACATGTTCCAGATCTTCTGCATCAACCGGAGCTTCGTCTCAACCTTGAACCGCGCGTTGTTCAAGTCGTTGAGGTCGCCGACGTACTGCAGCCACAACGGCTTCGGAATCAACGGGCGCGAGATAATCATCAAATTGAGCACCTCCACCAACAAGTCGCCCTCGCAGAACTCGCCGTCGCTGGTGCGCACCAAGTAGTTTTCAATGGCATTCAACAGCCGCAAGCACAACATCGTCACCTGCTTGCCGTCGACCATCAACGGCTTGGCACGGAACATCCAGCCCCACAACTTGTACAAGGCGAAGGCCAGCGGCAGCGCCGACACCACCCCAAACAACAACTGCTGCAGCTTAAGCAACTTGTCGATCCCGGTGATGGCGAGCCCGCCGTCGACCTTCGTCTTTTGCAACTGGATCAACAAACTGCGCACAAGGTCGCCCGACGCCAAGCTGCGGAGCGGGCGGCGGATCTCCTGCTCGTAGTTCAGCATCACCACCGTCATGTCCCCCAGCGCCACCGCCTGGTGCACCTGCTCGTCCGAAAGCGGCAACTTGAAGTCGGTGACGTACTGCGAAAGCATGCGCTCCAACAGCTCCAGGTCCAGCTGCAACAGCTCGCGGCTGGTGATGCTCATGTCCAGGTCCTGGCGCAAGATGCTGAACATGTTGGTGAGGGGCGTCACCACCCAGTTTTCAAAAAAACCCACCGCGGTGTCCCACAAGTTGTGCTTGGCCCACGCCACGTAGTCGCGCCAGTTGGTGGTGACCTGCTCGGTGAGCCGTGGCCCGTACCAGAGCGCAACGATGATCACCGGCCAGTACCGCAGCCACACCCGTGGGGGCGCTGTCCGCCAGAGCCGCTGCGGCGCCAGCGACTCCGACGCGATGACGTCATCGATGATCTGCAACACCCGCTGGTTGGCGTTGGCGGCCGGGTTGGTGATGCCGAGCGCCGCCTCCATCGCCACCACCACCGCGGGGGTGTGGGTGTAGTCGTCGACCTTGACCAAGCCGTCGATGATCGCCAGGTTGGCCTCGATCTGGCCCTTGATGTCGGCGATGCGGGCGCCAATGTCGCTGGCGGCAATAGTGATCGGCATGCGGAAAGCCGCCTTCGTGCGGCGCCAGGCCAGCTGGGGGCGGAGAATGGTGTCCACGGGGTTCAACCGCACCAAGTCCTGGTGCCACACGTTGCCCATGGTCTCCAACAACGAGTTGTACAGCAGCGCGACCCGCCACACCCGGAGGGCAAACTGCCACACCCGTGCCGGCAACTGCTGGATGTAGAACACCAACCGGTTCATCGACGAGCCATTGACCCCCTCCCAGTACGCCAACTGCAGCTTGAGCACAAGCGTGTTGTAGATGACGTTGTTGGAGTGCGCTGCCGCCGCCGCAAGCACCCCGTAGGTGTCCACGGCCCTGCTCACGTCGCGCGGCGGCTCCGGGTGCTCGATAAAGACCGAGCGGAGCTTTTGGAGGTTGGCCTCGGCTAGGGGAAACTCGTGGCTGTCGTCTCCGAGGCCCAAATCGTCGTACACCACGCGCAACACCGCCAAGTCCGACGGTTTTGCCGTTTCGTGGCTGGCGAGCACCAATTGCGCGGTGGCGTCGTTGGCGGCGTCGAGCAGCGAGTCGATGCGGCGCGAGATCACGCTGTTGCGGGATATCTCCCGCCACACCTGGTTCTGGGAGAGCCCCGCCTGGTAGAGCTTCATATCGTACGGTTGGTTGCGGTGGGCGCGCTTATATAGGGGCCGGGCTCGTGTGCGGTGGGCAGATCACGATGGGGCGATGGGAGGTGGCGGCAGGGGTGTAGGCGGGGCGTAGGCGGCGGGGCGTAGGCGGCGGGGAGCATAGACGGTGGGGAGCGTAAAGGGTAGGTAGCGTAGACGAGTGGGATGGGCGGTGTGTGATGGTGAGGCTTGTTGAAGGCTGTGGTGTACGGAAATCGAGGACTGAGACAAAAATAGAGAGCATGAGAAAACGGGAGACGAACGGGATGAACGGGATGAACCGGGTAATTGGCTCAATGGCAGTACGAGTGCTGGAAGAGTGGTGTCAGCGGTAGAATCGAGTGGTCTACGATCACCTGTGCCTGGGACCCAGTCTATCTCTAGTCTATTTCTATTCGGTTACTAGTCTCAAACATGTAGTCAGAATCCCACGCTATAGCCATAAAAACAACCAAAAGGATCACAAAAAAACCACAGATACCCTCGGCACAACCCTCTTAACACCCCCAACCCCATCTCAGCCACTCACCACCCGCGCAAGTGCTCTACGTTGGGACCATGAATTCCCCATGTCCGTTGCCTGCATATAACATCGGAGTACCCCACGTCCGTACGAATACCCCACGTCCATACCCACGTCCATACCCACGTCCATACCCACGTCCATACGAGTACTACAACCTGTAAGAGTACTACGCCCATCCTTCTTCCCCTACTTCTTCCCCTACTTCTTCCCCTACTTCTATGCAATGTATTACCGGAGGTCGCTATTTATCTGGCTCTCGTGGTGGATGCGCTTGTTCAAGTTCTCGATGTCCTCCTTGAGCGACGCCTCCTCCACCGTCTTCACAAGCTCCTTGGTGCACTTGGCAATGTCAAACGAGATCCCCGCCAACCGCTGCTTGAAGTTCTTGTCGGCGTAGTCGGCGTCGGTCTTGTCGGCCAGCGGCTTGCACAACACCTTCATCCGGGTCTCGCAGTCCTCGAGCGACCGCACCACCCACAGCCCGTGCTCCTTGAGCAGCGCGTTGCGCGTCTGGTTCATCAGGGTGTTGGTGGCCTCGGTCATCTGCGAGATCACCTCGGCGATGGCCTGCGAGTTCTGCCGCAACTCGCCACGGGTGGCGTCGGGCTTCTTGATCGCCAGCAACAACAGCTGGATCGTCAGGATCACCTGGTCGGTATGGTGCTCCAAGTACAACAACACCTGCGTCAACGTGTTGTCGGGGTTTTCGATGTCGAAGTCGTCGATGTTGAACGTGGCTGCGGCCATCGACTTGCGGTACTCCTGCCGCTGGCGCGCGCTGTCCATCTCGTCCTCCAGCTCGTCCAGCTCGTCCAGCTCCTCGTCCAGCTCCTCCTCGGACTCCTCCTCCTCCAGCTCCTCCTCGGACTCGTCCAGCTCGTCCTCCAGCTCCTCTTCCAGGGTGGTGGCGGCGTCGATCTGGACCCGTTTCTGCACCTTGGGCGACAGCGTGGCGGCTGCCAGCTTGAGGATGGGCAGCGCGCGCGGCGAGCTCTGCGAGAGCTTGCGGGTGGCCTCCTGGGCGGCGCGGCCGAGCCGGGGCGACGTGGTGGACGCAGCAGCGTGGGCCACGGCGTCTGCGCGTGCTGCTCTCGCGGCCTCCTTGGCCTGTACGTCGCGGGCTCGCTGCTCGCGCTCCTCGCGGGCACGCTCTTCGCGGGCACGCTCCTCACGGGCCTGCTCTTCGCGGAGCCGGGCCTTGCGGGCCGCGCTCTCCTTGCGCATGAGCCGGGCCTGCTCCGCGTCGCGCTCAGCCTGCTCGGCCTCACGGGCCTCACGAGCCTCACGGGCCTTCCGCTCACGAGCCTCAGCCTGGGCCTTCTCACGAGCCTCAGCTTCAGCCTCGGCTTTAGCCTCAGCCTCGGCCTCGGCTTCACGGGCCTTACGCGCGTCCTGCTCACGCGCGTCCTCCGCGGCCTGGGCCTCCATCTCCTCGCGCACGTCCTCCTCGTACTCGTAGTCCAGGTCCAGCAGCTCGTCCTTCTTGAGGATCGGCGGCTCGTTCTCCGCCAGCACGTGGCTGTAGGTCAGCGCCCGCTTAGGCACGTCCGAGAACAACAGCTTGTCGGCGGTGGTGGTTTCGTCGGCCTCGTCCACCTGGTTGCCGTGCGGCAGCGTGTGCGCCGTCAGCACGTGGTCGGCCAGCTCGAAGGTCAGGTTCTCGAGCGGCTCCACCTCCAGCTCCGCGTCCTCGTCCAGCTGCTCGCGCACCGGCAGCGTCTTGAGCAGCACCCCGCGCGCCACCATGGCGTTGGCCTGCTCCAAGTTCTTGATCAGCATCGTGCGCAGCGGCGGCTCGTCGATGTTGCGCACCACGATCAGCTTGCGCTTGTCGTCGGAGACGGCTTCCGGCGCCGCCTCCTCGGGCTGCGGGCCCGACACCGCGCGCTTGAACATCAGGAAGAAGCCCTTGGACTCCAGCTTGGCCAGCAGCAGCAGTTCCACCAGCAGCTGCGACGTGGTGCGCTTCATGGGCGGGGCAAACTCCTGCTGGTACTGCTGGGTGGGCGTGGGTGCCAACGGGAGCGGCTTGGTCACCGGCAGCTGTGCCAGCCCGGGGGTGCCAATGAGCGGCTGTGACGTCAGCCGTGGCACGGTTTGCGACACAATCAGCAGCGCCGGCGCTGAGAACTGGGTCAGCGCCAGCTTGGGCACGGCGCGAGGAGCGTGGGACGGGGTGGGTCCCATGGTGGGCAGGTTCAGGCCCAGGTGGGTGGGCAGGCCCATTTGGGTGTGAGGGATGGTAGGCAGGCCCATTTGGCGAGTCTGAGGGATGGTAGGCAGGCCCATCTGCTTGGTCTGAGGAATGGTAGGCAGGCCCTTTTGAGCCTGGGGAATGGTAGGCAGGCCCATTTTTTGAGCTTGTGGAATCGTAGGCAGCCCTCTCACCTCCTTCTTGCCGATGCGCAACGGCTTCACCCCGGCAAACGCCAGGTTCACCGTCAGCTCCACCGTCTTGACCCCCGCCACCAACCGCTCGTTCAACGTGTCCTGGCGCAACTTGGCCACCGCGCAGAGGTCCGCCACCGCAAACAGCACCTCCAGCACTGCCCGCTCCACCACCGCGCGCGGCACGAGCACCGGGTACACCGCGTAGTAGCGGGTGGCGGTCAACGCAAAGTTGACGGCAGCACGCACCCCCTGCGCGTGCTCGCTGGTGTTGTACTGGTGGTTCTCGCCCTGGGCCGCCACCTCGGTCGCAAGCACCGCGAGCTTGGCCACCTTGTCGAACAACACGTCGACGTCGGCCGCGGTGGGCAGGTGCATTGCCACGAGGAACAGCTCGATCAACGCGTGGCAGTCTGCCACCAACTTGATCAGCACGAGCCCGTGTCCGCTCACGAGCAGCTGCAAGTGGCTCTTGGGCGGTGCCGCGGCGTAGAAGGTGGCAAACGAGTCCAGCCGCAGCTCCTCGTACTTCAGCTGCCAGAAGTCCACCTCCAGCTTGGTGTGCAACGAGCCCGGGTGGGCGTTTTCGATCAGCGCCATCTTCTGCAAAAAGATGTCCATGTCCTGGCGGATGTCGTCGGTGTAGGCGGCGGGTGCCACCGCGGGCGCCGCCATCAGCCGCTGCTGGGCGTGGGCCGCCACCCGCTGCTGCAACTTGTCGATCTGCTTTTCGAGCACCGCGTTCTCCTTGCGGAGCTCCTCGGTCTCGCGCTCCGAGCCCTGGTGCAACACCCGCAGCAGCACCGCGTGGTAGTCCAGCTGGAGCTGGGTGTGGGTGGCCAACAACTCGTCGTACTGGCTCTGGAGCGCGTCCAGGCCGCCCGAGCGCGTCACCAGCCGCTGGAGCTCGGCCTGCGCCTGCTGGAGCTGGGCCTGCGACTGTTGCAACTGCAGCTGGGCCTCGGCCAACTGGGCCTCGAGCTTGGCGGTGGCTGCCAGCTGGTGCTGGTCCGCGAGCCCGCGCTGGCTGTGCTGATCCACTAAATCAGCGTGCTTCTGCGCCACCAGCTCGTGGGTGTGCTGCAACTCGTCGTGTGCCAGCCGCAACTGCGTGTGCTCGGCGGTGAGCCGGCGGAGGTCGTCGCCCAACTGGCTGTGTTTGTCGGCCAACTGGCGGTGGTCGTCCGTCAACTGGTTGTGGGCCTCCATGAGCTCGTTGTGTTGCTGGCCCAACCGCAGCGCCTGGTCCTTGGCGGCGCCGAGCTCGCGCTCGAGCTCCGTCATCTTGGAGATGTTGGTTTCGCGCTCGTGGGTCATTTTCAGCAACTGGTCCCGCAACAGCACCACCTCCAGCTCCTTGATGCTGCGCTGGCTCTTTTGCAGCGGGCGGCGCTGCGGTTTGTCGTCGTCTTCCTCGTCGGACAGCCACGCCAAGTTGGCTTTGGTGGGCACCACCGTTTTGCTCAGCACCCCCATTGATTTTTGCGCGGGTGCTGGCTTCTCAGGCTCGGGTTCCGCCACCGGTTCCGGGTCGGGTTTCGCGGGCTCCGCTGCCGGTTCCGGGTCCGGCTTCTCGTGCTGCAAGCCGCGGCGCTCGATCTCGTACGAGATGTCGCTCACCAAGTCCTTGAACCGCAGCTGCGGCAACAGTGCCAACTTCTGGCGGGCCTGGTTACGTTTGGGATGGAAGCTCGATTTGGGCAACAAATACAGCGGCTCGCCGCGGGACTCGTCGATGCGGCGGCGCAACTCGTCGTAGACGTCGGTGCTCAACTCGCGGAACTGCGCTGCCAGGAGTTTGAGGAGCTTCTCGCGGGCCCGGGCGGCTCGGGTCAGGTTCAGTTTCAGCCGCGCCAGCGTGTCGTCGGACACGTCTAGAAACTGCTTCAACACCTTGTAGTGGTGCACTAGGTCTTTGTCACTCATCTGCCCAGGTGGTGTGACGGGTTCTAGTTTCAGGGAAGGTCGGTGGGAGCGTGGTTGGTTGATGATTTCTCCAGACGCGCTTTTTCAGCCAGAATTTTACTGCAGCCAGCCTTCGGGTGTGTGCAGGAGGCGGATCAGGTGTGAGGATCCCGATCTGGGCTTATCAGGGGTGGCGGGTCGGTTGGGTCGGGTGGGGTCGGGCGCGGTGGGGCACGGTGGGGTGTGGTTGGGTTCGGTTGGGTGGTGTCGGGGTGCCCTGTCGCTTGTTAGTGTCTGCTTAATTGGGTATTTTAGAGGTGCGAGGTAGTGCGAAGTAGGGTAGTGAGGTGAGTAGTAGGTAGGGGGTAGTGGGGACGAGAGAGAGGGAGAATGTGGGATAGATAGTAGGTCAGAGTAGTGTGGGTATGGTGTGGTAGTTAGTGTGTGTGTGTGTGATACAGTAGGGCGAGTGGGTGTAGCAGTAGGTGTGAATCTGTAGGTGTGAATCTGTAGGTGTGAATCTGTAGGTGAAACTGTAGGTGAGCAGCGTGCGAAGCCAGTGTGAACAGGTTCAGTGGAGCAGTGAGAGGCCGGGTAAAGCCAGTGTGCCCAATTAACCTACTATTACACCCATTCTCCGCGTCTACCACCAGCGTTTACGAGCGTCGCCACGGCGATGCGTTGCCAGGTGGCTTCCAACGGTTGCGGTATGACGCGTCGTGGTACCACCCGGCCAACAATGGGTTCGCTGTGGCTCGCTCGCCATTGTCTCCCACAGCACCCCGACAATAGCACGCTGCCGTTGTCTCCAGACACGACGCGCCAGGGTGAACCACGTCTATTGTGGGCTGAAACTCCCTCATCCCGATTGTGCTTGGTGGTCCCTGTCGCCTATAACCGCGGTGCGTGTATTGTCGGCAAATTTTCTGCAGAGTACATATTTCACAGGCCGCGAAGGGTCGGTGTTTACGCATGGGGCCCGCCACCGCGCCGGCTCGAGCAGGAACCCGTGTCTACCACGGTGGGGCACCGTGGGGTACCGTGGTGGTTGCCTGACGCGCACTCGTGAGCGGTAACCAGGCAATGCCTCAATTCACGCTGACGCATTTCATCCTGAGGTGCATGCTGATCTAAGCAAGGGGACCGGTGCATGAATCGGCCGTTTGCCAGGAGGACCCGATCCGAGCGAATCGCCATCCACGGGGCCCCAAATAATGGGCTGGCTCGTATGTGCGCGTAAGTGGGCTGGTGCCCCCGGTGTTTATTGTTCCGCCACCATCTCGTGTAAAACCTTAAGTGCATACCGGTGCACGGTTACCAATCAGGGAAAAATAGCCTAGCGCGGCTGGCTGCCCACTCCCGTGACTGGCAGCCACAAACATGCGTGGGGAATGTGTTCGGTGCGTGGGACGATGACTTAGCGAACGTGTCTACTTGTTCGGGGATTCGTATATTATAAGTCCAGCTTATTTTATCGACACTTTACAGAGGTCCTTCAAGTACATCCCCATGTGTGCCATCACGTTGGGCGGGTACTGGGTGTCCAAGTTCTCAACCTGGTCAAACTCCTGGACCATTCTCACTGTAACATACAGCACCTCGGTAAGGGCAAACTGCTGGCCCAAGCAGATGCGCGGGCCTCCGCCAAAGGGTACAAAACCCCACGCGATCTTGCGCAACTGCGGGTCAAACCACCGCTCGGGGCGGTACTCGTCCGCGTCCTTGCCAAACACCGCTTTGTCCCGCTGGGCAGCAAACGTAGAGATGATCACCGTCTGGTCCTTGCACACAAGCATGGGCTGCTGGCCATCAGGGCCACCACCGTGGGGCAACGTGGTGTCGCGCGCACAGGCCCGGGCATTGGTGGGCACCACGGGCCACAACCGCATGTTCTCGTTGACCACCGCCCGCAAGTACTCGCACCGCTTCAAGCTGTCAAAGGTGATGTCCTCCACCCGGGCCTCCAGCTTGCGGCCAAAGTGCACCGCCACCTCCTCCTTCAACTTCTCGTAGACGTGCGGGTTGCGTGCAAGCTCGTACCACACAAACGACAACGTGCTCATGGTGGTGTCCTTGCCCGCAATCAACATGCTCAACAACTGGTCGCGGATGACCAACGGGTCGCGGGTCACCTTGACGAGCTCGTACAAAATGGTGTACTTGTCGGACGACACGTTCTCCAACTCCTCGGGGGTCAAGGCGAGTGCCTCTTCCACGTGCATCATCGTAAAGTCCTTGATGATGTCACACGCCTTCTTGTAGCGGCCCGGGTACACCGCCCAGTCCACCAGCGGGAGCAACCCCCGGAGCGTGCTGATGGCCATCGCCGTGAGCAACGACTGGTTGAACGACTGGCGGAACAACTTGAAGTCCTCGGGCTTGCCTCCCTCCTCGTCGTCCCACAACGACTTGAACGAGTCCCCAAAGAGGAACTCCAGCGCGGTGTCCTGGGTGAGCAAGACGAACATGGGCAACAACTCGAACGGAGCACCTTCCTTGGCGTGGATGCGCTTGAAAAACTGCTTTACGTAGGGCTCCAACGCCTGTACGTGGGCCACTTGCTCCTTGGCGAACTGGGGGCGCAACAACGCCCGGGTGTTCTTCCATCCGATCCCGTCCATGGTGAACACGGAGTTACCGAGGAAGGGTCCAAACGCTCTGTGGCGATCGCGGAGATAGAAGTCCTCAAACTGGCTGGCAAAGAGTGCCTTGAAGTTCTCGGGGTCCTTGGTCAACACCAAGTCCTTGCCAGCAAACTTGACCAGGACCGTCAGCACGGTGGGGTCGGTTTCGATCCATTTCTTGAGCTCAAACACCAATTGACCGAGTTTCTTGCGGACGCTGAACGCAGTGTAAAACCCGCCTAAATGGTCGGTGACAACCACCTTGGGTGGGTAAGCTTTTTTGGTGACAAGCAACCGCTGGTAGTGGATCCCGCGAATAACGAGATAGGTCACCGTGGCAATCGCCGCCACGGTGTACCACTTGGTGAGTAATTCAACAACCATAATTAGCCGTATTTCACCCCTGGTTTATATAGTACGAAAAATTCTGGGGTCAGATCGATGTTGCTTAACGACAGTTGTGCATGATCCCCGAGATTGAACTCCGATCACATGTGAAAATCAGTGGTTGCAAATTCGAAAGAAAGCGGAGCTAGAAAGTTGGGAGCAGTTTTAGGAGACTCCCCATAGCCACCCAATCAAGGTGATGTGGTTTGTCAGGCAATTGTGGGGCTCAAGCCGTGCTATACTGTTTAAACGTCAATTTTCCCCACTTGTGTCGCACTACCTTAGATGCATAATTTTCGGAATCGAGCTCGAGCCGTTCCCCGGAATCGCCATTGGTGACCAACCCCGTGTCCTCACCACTGAAAAACTCCCTTTTCTCTTGTTCTAAACCCCGCTTACTGTAATGACGATCGTCGTTGCTATTGTGTAGGTGAAACTGATTGTTTTCTACACCAAAACGTGCCAAACGGATCGGGTCAAAGCCAACTCCGACGAAATTTGCCACCAAAAGTACGAGGCACTCGGGCACATAGTCGTGGGCTGTGTCTGTGGTTCATAGCCAATTCAAGGAGTTAAGTGACCCATTGGGGCGTTCCAGGATCGGGACAAAGTATTGCCCTTGCCGAGCGTCACAAAGGGGTGTGTGTTAAGATCGTAGGTACACTATTAACATACAGTCGTTCCAATAATTTTTGTAAACTTTTAGATACAGGAGTTCAAAATTGATATCCGGGTAGTGCAAAAAAAACTTCCGGTGAGACCCAATCTCGAGCGAGAAATTCCGACTTCAGT
>JAKTTW010000093.1:0-45537 GCA_030560525.1 Diutina catenulata
GATGGTGGAGGCTGTTGGAAGTTGTAGATAAAAAAAATCAAAAACTGGGGGGAGCACCCATATTTATATCTCAGCGGCTGGGCTGAGAGGCGGGTAACGCTCTGTAGACAGGAGAGCGGGGAACGATATTATCGGCATGCCAAATAGAAATCGGCATCCAAACAATGGGTGCCGATCGGTGATTTACGAGCAATTGAGCCCGGGGAAGTTTGTATGGATAGCTAATGGTATCAAACACTGGCCTATATGCTTCGTTGTTCTGCGCTCTGTCTGTAGCGTGGGTAATTTAGACTCAAAGTGTAGACGCTGCATGACGCGCCTCGGGATGCGCGATCTCCCTAGGATCCGCCTGTATCTCGAAATTGAGGATGGGTAGTTGAGAATGCCCCCCAGTTTTTGCCTTATTAATAGGAAAGCCACAACCCAAAGCGCAATGGGTTGTTCGTATGTTTCTTGGCCTACTCTTCTTAGTTCTGTATATTTGCACCCAATTATTCGCCCCAACGACGAGTAGTCAAGCTCCCAGTGAATCAGCTATGGCGCCAACCTGATTTTAGAGTCAGATGATAGCCAGTAATTTTAATAACACGAATCAACTATTTACTTTGTTCTCTCATCTCCCTTTCGCAACCTATAGGCCTCTACGCTCACTATATACTCGGTCTGCATACGCCAAGATTTTGTCCCTCGCTAAATCGATCACTTGCATACGTTACTCTGCACAAGTGCTCGTTTTTCTTTATTGCATGCGTCTAAACGTCGTAGCTAAAGCACAATCAAGCCACAATTTGCTAGTCCTAGTTATGAGGTATGATATTACTATTGCTCATTTTGAAACTGTTCTATATATAGTCGTAGGTCGGGAGCGAGCTGCGGTGTCTGCGTGTGAGCGTCCAAGAGCCATAAGGGGTGAGTGGAGCAGGGCGTTGGTAACGGTCGACATCGAGGGGGACTTACAATAGGACTCAGTGCAATTGCCATTAACAGTCAAACAAGAACACTTTAGTCATCATCGACAAGACACCGCTAGTAAACTCATTCATTATCTATTGCAAAAACTCGAAAATCAGACCCATATTAACGTAACGACGACCACAGTCACTCAAGTATTTCTCCACAACCAGCTGGCACTGACCAAACAATGCACGGTTTTGTTCTGAAAGAGCCTCAATCAGGCCCTGCGATAGCGGTTCTGCGGCACCCAAACTCTTAAGTTGGCCCTTTTTGGCCTTCTCCACATCGAACAACGAGTTGAAGTATAAGAGCTGGTTATAGATGTCGCGATCAGTGTATTGGAACCGCATCACACCCTTACATCCCACGGTGCCAAGACACCGTTTACCATAGACAGCAATTTGACGCGTGGTATGTCCACACAGGGTGTCATCACAAGCCAACCAGCCCGCGTAGTACAAGGCAAGATGGCGGCGAATGGCATACTCTAATTGCGCCGTGAGTCGCAAAATTGGGAACTCATACAGGCACTTGGCACATGACACACCGTGGAAACCCATCTTGTAGCCAGTAGCCAGTTGGATACCACCAAACTGGAAACGCTCACCACAAACACAGGTGTAAACTAAATGAGAACAGCGCTGGAAACGATCAGCATCCAGTAAGTTTGCCTCAAGAGGGGCAATGGCATGACGGGCCGCCTCGCGGTGTACGTATTTGGAACCATCAAGGCCAAGACACTCGGCGACGCGCACGATATCCACGCCATCGATCAGCTCAAGCAAACGCTGAACCGGGGCTAAGATTTGCTTTTCGAGGTAATGCTGGGGGTCGGGTCTCAACAGCTTGTCGGTGAGGACCTCCTGGAAAGCCCGTGCCCGCTCCAGCGGGGAGCGACGATCGCTTTCGTCGGTCGGAGCGGTGATGATGAAACTCACCACCGTGCCACTCTTCACCACTTTACCCAGCTTTTTAAGGCGGAGAGCCACGGCAACGTGAGGAAGCGGGTTGGATTCGGGGTATTTCTCGGGGTCCTTCGAAAGCCGGGTGTTGATGCGGAATTTGTCAAGCTTGACACCATTGGCTTTGACGTCAGCAGCCACTTTCTCGAGATGGCTGTAAATCTCATCCAATGCCGTCTCCGACAGCTCTCCAAGAATCTTTTCAAGCACATAGGTTGAAACATCTTTCAGGAGCTGACAGTACTCACGACGACGCATATCCAACCCCTTGACCTCCAACTGTAAAGTCTCCGTGCCCGTGGCGCGGTCGTAGGTGACATTCATCGCAGCATACTTCTTCTTGGCGTGCAACAACAACCGCTTGAAGACGTTATCAATGTCGATCTCCAAGAGCTTGTACTTCTCATTCACCAGTTGCCGGAACGCTTCACCAATTTTGATGGCGTCAGGGTAGGCTGCCACCCCGGTGTTGATCATGACGGAATCGGTGTCACCATAGACGACACGCAAAGCCTCCAGTTCGGCAAGCTGACGGGTGTCCATCAAAATCTCACGACCCTTGTTGGTAACCAACATGGCGAGGGGCTTAGCGTAGAAACGCGAGTTCTGGAAACCAAGACAACCATACATGGAGTTAGCAGTAAGCTTGAGCGCCTGCTGTTTGATGTCGTACTGTGCCTTTTGGAACTTGGTGTTCTTGGGGTCCTTAAGCAACTTCTTGACCTCGCGACGACGAGACACAAGCGTATTGAGAAGCCGCGGCAACACCCCAAGCTCGTTGGTGGTGGGATAATCAGGCAAGTCGTTTTGCTCGTCGTGGGTTTCGTTGTACCGGTCACGAGCCACCGTGGTGAAACAAATGTTGAACTCTTGAATAATCAGCGGGTACAAGGAGTTGAAATCCATGACAAGGGTGTAGTTGTCGTGCAAGCCCTTGACCGGGTCAAACACCAAACCACCCGTGAACTTGGGCTTCTTGTTCGAGGTTTGGGTGGTGGCATCATCGTCGCCACCTTCAACACGCGCCAGTTGCGCCTGCTGGATGCGAGCACCGCCTTTGTCAGGCAAGATGTAGTTGTTGCGACGGAACTCGTGCAACAAAATGTATTCGTTACGCCCGGACCGGGTACCAGCGAGGGTAGCACTCCATGAGTTACCAGCAATGTTCGTAAGCTGTTTCAGAAGCGACAAGATCTGGATGGAGAAGCCGATTTCCGCAGCAATGCGCGCCTGGCGAGCAGTGTCCTGGAGCGTCATCATGAAGTAGTCCGGGTCGGTGATGTTGTCGTAGTTGACCTCCACCAGCGCGTACTTCTTCTGGCACACCACCTGGTACATCTCGGGCATGTCCCACAGCTGACACTTGGGGGTAAGCGAGATACCCAACTCGTTGGCAACGTCACAAAGCATGCGGCCTTGGAAAATCTCCCGGTTGGCGATGGCAGCCAGCTGCTTACCATTGAAGCGAGTGAACCGGTCAGGCCACAGTTTGCGGTTACGGCGACCAAGCGCCGACCACGTTGGCACCTTGTGGTGGTGCATGCGATGGACAATGACGTCAAGGGCCACGGTTTCCAACCGGTGGCCAATGAACACATCGGGATCAAGCCCCTTGATGATGGCAGCAAACTGATTGAGCAACACCTTCTCGTTGGGCAGTGTGCGCAACGTGAAACCTGTCTTCTTGGCACGAGCGTCGAGGTCGTGGTTAATCAGTTGCAGACCCACAGGCCGAGACAAGGTGACAATGTGCAGAGGTTCCAACGTCTCGTCGACGGGGGCGTCCTGGGGCACGTCGCGGTAGGTGGCCACAGTGATGGCTACCACTTCCTGACTGGTGCCCCGGTCGTCAAGCCGGGTTTGCACCGAGACAGACGAGAGAGTGAGACTGGGAGGCGGGGGAGGCAGCTCAAGCACGGTCACCAGCTCGGGGCGGGTCACGGCAATCTCCACCTGGCAGTGAGACGCGTTCTGGAGAGAGTTGAAGTCGCACCCGGAGATCTCGAGCCAGCATGGGCCCATGACGTTACGCTGCATGACAAACAGCTCAAAGAGCAGGGCGGTGGTGCCAAAAACCCGGGAAAACGTGCGCCCGTTGAGGTCAAGGGGGATGGGCATGTCTACATCCATCTGGTAGGGGAGCAACATCTTGAGATACTCAGTCTCTTTGGGCACACCGGGGATCTCAAACGCGTACTTCTTCACCTCAGGTTTGGCACGGAGACGGTCCAAACCCATGCCCTGCTGGAAGCTAGGGACCACCTCATCGTAGACCTCGTCAAACAGGCACCCCTCACGCGGTAAGAAGTAGAGCTCTTTGTGGATACCGTTCACCTGGACCATCCCGGACACGATCTTGCCGTCTTCGGTCATCACCTTACCAAAAAGCAACAAGCTGCCGTTGGCTTCGGCATAGTCACACCAGAAGATTTTGGCAGTGTCGCCACTGGTGATCTCTGCCTTGTCCACCTTCTTTTGGGGCTGCACAGCCGGCTCGCGGGCCCGCAACGGGGACAGGGCAAGCACGTTGGCTTTGATGGAGGAGATGGTGGAGAGGGTAGGACGGGCAGCAGCGGCAGCACGCGGACGGGTAACGACAATGTCATCGTCCGAGTCCAGGTCCGGAGACGGAGCAGGCGACGACTGCTTCACTGGAGACAGCACCGAGGTGGGAGCGGTGGCCACGGGCGAGGAAGGAGGCTTCATTTCCAGCACCGGCTCGGGGTCGGGGGACTGCAGCGGCAGTGGTGACACGGGCTCTTCCAAGTCCACCGCCACTTTCTTCTTCTTCATCGAGAAGAACCCGTTCTTAGCCGCGGGGGCAGCTGTGGGTTTTGATTTGGCAAACGCGTTCACTTTGCGACGCTTGGGCACCGAGCCAAAGTCGTTCAAGATGTCGTCAAAGTCCGCGTCCACCGTGGGGGCCACTGCTGCTGCTGTAGGCTTGAAGTAGTTGGAGATCTCCGCGGCAGGGGCCACTTTCGTCACCTTCGTGGGCTTGCGCTTCTTGCGCGAGGGTTCTTCGTCGGACTCGTAGTTGGGACGGGTCGACGCGTCCCATTCGTCGGCACCGGTGTCCACGTAGCCCTCGCCGTTGTCGTCTACCACAAAGTCGTCCTCCATCAATTGGTGTCGCTTGTGGGTGCGGTAGGTTTCCTCGTCGACCTCATCGTAGATGTCGTCGACTTCTTCGTCGCTTTCCACGGGGAGTCTGCCACCTTTCCGGGCAGCGGCAAGTTGTCGGAGCTTTTCCAGCTTCGATACCCCCATGTTGTAGTCTCTGTCGCGTTTGATTTGAAAACGCGTAAAAATGATAGACGCGTAGCCTGCATCATCGATCGCGTAGGTGCGATGGGAGGGGACGTAGTAGGGAGGAAGATGGGGTAATACAACCGGATTGATGCAATTGGACCAAAGTTTTATGGGTCGTATTAAATTGCGAAACTGATGAGAATATATCCGCCTCCTTTTTCGGTGTTTTTAATCGTTATGCTCACTACAGGTATTGTTCAGTGGTACACATCGAGTAGATTCACGTTTAATATCAATTAGTTACTGTCTAAGCACCGCCAAAGAACAGGAAAATGCCTCCCATCAAAAAGTTACGAATATACTGGCCAAACTGCGCCAACAACACGCGATCGGTAATCACGTCCCGCATCAACTGCGGAGCAATGCCCAGCTCCACCACAGCCAGAATCAACTCCCGCACAGTCAACACCCGTGCCTCAATGACACGGTCCACAAACCGCGCCGCGGGCTCCGTAAGGTGTGGAGCCGTCATCAAGTGCTGCACAGTCTGCCGCGCAAGCCCAGAGTTAGCCAACGACGTCATCACGTCATTGAGAAGCACTGACTCACGCTCAAAAAGCGTCTCAACAGACCGCCGTTCCAACGTTTGCACCCGTAAACGCGCAATTTCGCCACCAATAGCGAGCATCCCGGGCACGACATTAGGGTCCTCGACACTGAGGTGGAGTGTCTGAATAATGAGCCCGGACTTGTGCAACCCAATCAACATGTCTACCAAGTTGACCATGTCGTTGCGCAAAGCAAAAATCACCCCGTCGGCAGCGAGATCCACCAACGTGGGGTTACCCATCACCATGTCAAGCACGCGGGGAACCGACTCAGAGGCAGCCACCGCGGCAAGCACCTTGTCGAGAACCCCCATGAGCGGGGTGAGCATGTCAGCCGCCAGCCCCACAAGCGGAGCCTTGGTCGGAGAAGCTTTGGAGGCAGCCGGCTCTGCAGGAGAAGCAGGAAAAGCAGCCACGGGAGCAGCAGGAGAAGCCGGAGCAGCAGGAGCGGCCACGGGGACAGGAGCCACGGGAGCAGCAGCCACTGGGGCCTTTGGCTTAGCCGTAGTCTGAGCTTTGGGGTGTACACCCTTGCCATTCAACAGCCCCGGAGGAGGAGGCATCCCGGCCACGGCCAAACAAAGGCAACAAATCAACCCAAGGAACTTCATTAGTGCCTCCAACAACCATTTCAAGCAGCTTTATACCCTAGCGAGGCCAGGGGTGACCCTTCCACTTCCCTGAGCCCATTCCCAGTAAGTCGTAGCCAGCGTATTTTCATGCGCGCGCTATCGCAATCACAACCATGTCGTTCGCTAACCTCGATTTGGAAGCACAGCAGCCGCCCGCTGCCGCTACCGGTGGCTCAGCGCCTGCTTCTGAACTTGATGTTATTATTGCCAAAACCTCACGCCAGCTCCAGGTGTTTTCCGGGCTTGTGTCCCAGTTTGAGACCAACCGAAAGCAGGTGGGTACCCGGAGGGACACCCCCGAGTTTCGCGAGGCGACGGATGCGCTCGTGTCTCAGTTGACGGAAATGGAAACTGCAATTCTGAAGTTACTTGCCCAATTGACGATGGTGGTGGCGGGGGCCGATGTGCTGAACCGCCACCTGGTGATGAAGGAGCGGCTTGTGGCCGAGTTCCACGACCTCCACAAGCAATTGGGCAACGGGGTCAGACTCTACACCGATAAGAAAAAGAACTACTCTGTGAAAAAGGTTAGTGAAACCACCCCGTTGGTGGCGGACCCGGAGCTGTCAGGGCAACAACAACAGCAGCAGCAGCAGGTACAGCAGGAGCGCCAGGTGGATGACACCGAGTTGCAGTACCACATCATGCTTACCGAGGAGCGCAACCGCGAAATCCAAACAGTTTCTCAGGGAATTACAGAGATCAATTCTATTTTTAAAGATTTGGGACAGTTGGTGCAACAACAGGGCAACCAACTTGACACCATCGAGGACCACGTATTGCAACTCAACGACAACGCGCAGCAGGCTGACCGCGAGTTGGGCAAGGCAAACGAGTACCAGCGGAAGAAGGGCAAGTGGTCGTGCATATTGTTGGTGGCGCTTTCAGTGGTGGTGTTGATCATCGTGTTAGCGGTGGTGAGCTGAAACACTTGTCTGGCTGCTACTCTTATTATGCGCTTGTCCGCTACCATGTATTTTAATCATAACTCATATCATATGCTAATCCAAATCAAACTCGTCCGTTTCCCAGTCCGACCCTTCGGGAGTGGTGGCGTCATCCTCATCCTCAAACCGGTCAACAGCTGAGGAGAACCCGTGGTCCTCGACCTCCGACGCGTACATCATTTTCTCCTTTTCCTCGTCCAACTTTTGGTGGCAATAGTCTACCCCTTTTTGAAGATAGTACTCCGCCGTCTCCAAAAGACGTTCGCGGTTATTGATGATGGCCACCGTCGTGCCGGCGACGGTCCCCAAGAGCAAAGCCACCTTCACCGAAGCAGGGACTTGGCTGTTAGTATTGTTGTTGTTTGGAGCACTCATTGTGTGTTACCTACTGATAAATGGCATATGGTGGCAATGCGGGTATAAGAGATCAAAGTGATCACCCGTCCTGTGTACAAGTCAGACACCGCCTAAACGGCCGATTCAGCTGCGTGCCACTGAGCAAGGTACCGTGAAAAATAAGCCACCTGTTGCGAGCCCCCTATTCTCCGCGTTGCGAGCCCGCGCGGGCAACTCTCGGTTTGGCGGCCCCTGCCGCGCACCAACATCGGGAAAAGCCGCTTTTAGCTTCTACGGGAAAACACGAGGGTTCTTTTGCGCATACGCAGCCGGGGGCAGGCTATTTTCGCCCGTAGTAATCAGCAACCTTCGCTTTTCCAGCCCCATCAACCGTTGTCAGCGTCTCTGTCATCCCTGCGTGCTAGTGGCCATCCCTTTCACAAAATCTCACTAGCCATCTCCACAATAAATCCTACATGTGCGCTCAGCTCAAATGTCGCACGCGCGTCAATGCCAAGATTCTTCATGCATTCGAAACCGATTCACCTTCGCTATAAATTGACCCAATCCACCCAGTGAAAAATCAATCATGTTGAAGAGAAAGCTTTCGCAATACGAGCAGTTTTACCGCAAGCGTACCCAGGCCGAGGCCCACCGTGGTTTCTTTGTAGCCGCCACCTATAAGCGGGAGCTTACGATCCCGGTAATCTTCCACGCTCTCCAGGCGACCCTCAAGGAGGTGCCCATCTTGGCGTGCAACGTTACCAAGGCCGACGACGGCGAGTACTGGTACAAGGCATTCAAGCACCCGTTGTCCCACTTCTTGGAAATCGAATCCGAGGACGTGATGACCGAGGACGGTGGGTTCACTGAGGAGTACATGGCGCTCACCAAGTACCACCGCTGGCCCATCTACACCGACCAGGCACTCATGCGCCTTGTCAAGGTGGGCAAGAACACGTTGTTGGCGTGCTTTGAACACCTGATCAACGACGGTGTTGGTGGCCGTTTCTTCCACGAGGTGTTTGCCAAGCACTTGGGCGGTGAGATCGACGAGTCCGTCACCATGGACTCGATCGTGTTTGACCCCGAGTTGCCCCATGGTGAGCTTCCTCCCGCCGCCGACGACTTCATGGCCTACCCCAAGCCTGGTGACGCCGTCACCATTGGCCGCAAGTGCCCCGAGGACCAGCCGTTGTGGCCTGGCCGCTACCCGTCGACCCGTGTCTACCTCTACGCCTACAAGTACTTCCACTTTTCTCCCGAGGAGGTCGATGCGGTGTTGAAGCGGTGCCGTGAGGAAAAGACCCTGTTGACCGCATACATGGAGGGTGTCATCAACAAGACCATCTTGCCGTTGACGCAGAACATGACCACCTCGTTCTGCACCGCCATCCACTTGCGCCGGTTCATGCCTGGTTGCGATGAACTGATCCAGGTGGCGGCGTCGTTGGGTATCCCCGAGTTCTACGCTCCGGGCCAGGACTTCAGCTGGGACCGGTGCCGGGCTGCTTCTGACAACCTCAAGAAGGACTCTGCCAACCCCAACTTGATGCAGGGGATGCAGAAGTGGGTGGACTACTACGCTGAGCACGGCGATGTCGACTGCCGCCCCTTCTTTGATGCCGGCCAGGGCACCGGCAAGTTTGACACCGTCAAGTTGTCCAACCTCGGGGTTTGCAAGCTGCCCGAGATTTCCAACATGTTCTTCTACCAGGACTTGATGCCCACCATGTCCGAGTTCATGATCAACTGCGTGCTGTCCACCGAGGGCGGGCTCAACTTTGTGTGGATGTACTTCAACCACCGCCGCAAGGAGGAGGTGGAGGAGGCGTTGAAGAGCTTCCGCACCAACTTCATCGAATGTGCCAAAACCAAGTAATTGCATTTAAACCGGTTTGGATGTTTGAATTTCTTATAGATAATTGAAGAATACCACTACTACACAATAATTATCGCTTAGATCTCCACGTTTTGTGCGCGTAAATCGCACCAGTTGTGAACACGGTATCAGCGCCTGCATAATGTAGTGAATCTTTCCACCACATGAGCCAGCTCCGAAACCGAGATACAGGGTCCTGGGTCAACCAGACGGATGTGGCCCAGGTCCAGAGGTTTGAAGCGTTCCGCACCATCGATTGGGTGGAGGACGAGTTGGACGAGCAGCGCCAGCGGGTGTCCAAGATGGCCCGGGTGGGCCCGCTGTTTCGGTCCAAGGTGTACAATAGCGTGCAAAATTGGTTGGTGCTAGCAGGGATGGGGATCATCATCGGGATCATTGCTGCCTGTCTCAACATGATCACTGCGTGGGCTGCCCTGATCCGCCTGGGCCATTGTGCCAACAACTTCTACCTCAGCCGTACTCTTTGTTGTTGGTGGCAGGGCGAGCACTGCAGTGACTGGAGGCTGTGGTCGTCGTACGGGATCGTCAACTATCTTCTATTTCTTTTGATTTCCGTGGCCATGGCGGCCACCGCTGCGGTGCTTGTGCGTGGGTATGCTCCGCTGGCTGCGGGGTCTGGTATTTCCGAGATCAAGTGCATAGTCAGTGGATTCGTAGTGGATGGCTTTTTGGGCGCTCGCACGTTGTTCATCAAGAGTATCGGGTTGCCGTTGGCCATTGCACTGGGGTTGCTGGTAGGCAAAGAGGGTCCCAGTGTCCACTACGCTGTCTGCGTCGGAAATTCAGTGGCCAAGTACATTCCGCAGTACCGCCAGTCTGCGGCCAAGGGACGCGAGTTTTTGACCGCGACAGCTGCTGCTGGTGTGGCGGTGGCGTTTGGTTCCCCCATGGGCGGGGTGCTTTTCTCCATCGAGGAAATTTCGGCGGTGTTCCGGTTGGCCACCATCTGGAAGCTGTACTTTTGTGCGTTGGTGGCAGTTACCACGTTGGCGTTCATCAATCCCTTCCGCTCGGGCCAGTTGGTTCTTTTCGAGGTGCTGTACCACACAAACTGGCGGTTCTTTGAGATCCCGATATACCTCATCATTGGTGTCTTTGGCGGTGTTTACGGGATTGTCGTTTCTAAGCTCAACATCAGGGTAGTGGCGTTCCGCAAGAAGTACTTGGCCAATCACGCGGTAGAGGAGGTTATCCTTTTGGCGCTTCTCACAGCGTCTTTCTCCTACTTTAACGAGTTCCTTCGGCTCGACATGACCGAGGCCATGCAGCTATTGTTCAAGGAGTGTGACGACAACCTGTTTTCCCACGAGTTGTGTGATCCCAACCTGAAGAAGATCCAGTTGTTCATGGGGTTGTTGTTCGCTACAGTGGCTCGGTGTGCCCTTACCATCATCACCTATGGGTGCAAAGTGCCAGCCGGTATTTTCGTACCGTCAATGGCCGCAGGCGCCACATTTGGCCGGGCGCTCGGTATTGTGGTTGACGCCATCTACCGCAACCACTCTGACGCAAGCATCTTCTCTAGGTGCCCCGCTGACGGCCACTGCATTATTCCCGGTACCTACGCCTTTTTGGGCGCAGCCGCTGCCCTCTCGGGTATTACCCACTTGACGGTGACGGTGGTGGTTATCATGTTTGAGTTGACCGGAGCCCTTCGCTACATCATCCCCACCATGATTGTCGTTGCCATTACAAAGCTCATCAACGACAGATGGGGCCATGGGGGTATTGCGGACCAGATGATCAAGTTCAACGGTCTTCCGTGTATTGATCCCAAAGAAGATTTTAACTTGGGCGAAGAAACCGTGGCCGCAGCCATGACGCTGGTGGTGGTGGCTTTCAGTGCCCATCCCGACGAAGCAATCACCTTGGGCCAACTCAAACACACCCTCGAAGCAACCCTGTATCGCGGATACCCCGTGATCAAGGAGGCTGCCAATCCCCGGCTCATGGGCTGGGTATCGCGCCTGGACCTCGAGATCGTTCTTAGCCGCCAGTACAGCTCCGCGCATCCCGACACCGGGTGCAATTTCAACATTGACAACGACGACCCGCAACTTGCCGATTTCAAAGCCCTCATAAACAAGTCGCCACTCTCAGTGGCCCTCGATACCCTGTTAAACTACATTCTCGACATTTTTGTGCGGTTGGGACCTCGTTACATCGTTGTGGTGAAGCAGGGCCAACTCGTCGGAGTGATCACGAGAAAAGACATCTTGCGCTACGAATACACGGCCCACGGCGAGGAAGTTCCCCATTACGATGACTCCCAGGTCTGGGAAGTTTTGACAACCTTTGGAAGTCACATTCGCCGGGGCATGGGCAAGTTGTTCTTCAACAACGAACACCGGTTTTTGTAAGAGTATAACGTGTTGACCACCGCATACACGAATAGAGTTATTAATGCAACGTAGAATTGACTAATGCAAGCTATGTAGTGTCTAGGACTGCCACTTACCTTGTTCCTTGTACCTGTGGTAAAGGGTGCGGTAGTAGGCCTTACCAGCACCGTCCAAGGTGGACAGCACCAACTGGAGTTCGCCAGCCGAGAGAACATCAAAGACCGCAAAGATACCCGGGGTAATCTCTGCTTGTACGGCTTCGGTGAAATGACGCGAGAGGGAAAGGTGAATGTAGTTGACCAACAACATGCCAACGTGGCGACGAAGCTCCTTTTTGATTGAGGCAGCAGCCGAAGTAAGGGTATCAGTGCTAGCTCCTGACGGCGCCTTGACCTCACACAAGTTGGAAAGCAACCGGGCATAAGCCGCTGCCGCCACTTTGGATGTGCCGAGTGCTTTATCCGACGCGAGCTGCTCCATCAATGCCACGAACACAGCATTCACCATGTGATGACGCTGATTCAAGCGGTAACGATGGAATAAAACCACCAGTGACATCGTTTTGGTGGCGTCGAGGTAGCTGTCAGAGCTACAGCTGCAGATGTAGACCAAGGTTTGCTCGAGTGAGTACTGGTTGAAAAGCCATCCCTTGGTTGAGAGTGCGGTATCAAGCACCGGAAGCAAACGAGGGTCGCCCATCATTGCAGAAAGGGCCGCAGAGAACAACTGAATACTCTCTGGGTTCGACTTGGTCAACAGCAGTACCATTTCGGTAACAATGCCACGAGCAGCATCGTCTGCTTCGGGAAGCGATGCGAGCACAAAGTTCATGACGGTGTTGAACACTGCGGGGGACAAACGGGCCAAATAAGGACCCAAAGCCTCGGCCAGGTTTAAAGTATACGCCAAAGTCACCATGTACACGGCATTCGTCGCTTCCACAGGGTAAACTTTAGCCATCAAAGTGTAGAGAGCGAGCTGAACCGAGTGAGCAGTGGCGGGGATCTTGCGTGCCACCTCAAGAATAGAGGGAGTGTCAACGGTCAAGATGAGACCCCAGATCAACCAGGTGAGGTTACCCGTGTCAGTCTCCTTTTTCAACTGACGGGTAATGTTGGCCACAAACTGGTCTTTAAGAGCGGTCCAGGCCGGTAAATCACTGGGAGTTGAAAGGACAACCAAGGATGCTTTCATTTCGGCCGAGATGGACTTCTCCTTACGCGTGAGGCGCTTCAAAGCCTGTTCAACGTAGGTGGGGGTAAAATGCAAATGATGCCGCCAGATTTGCAGGGCGATATCAAAGGTGATTGTGCGAGTCTCCTCGGTGGCAGCTCCACAGAACGTTACCAAGCAATCAAAGTTACTTTCCAACTCCGATTGCGAGGTGACACGCACCAAAAGCTGCTTAAGTGCCTGTTTTGGTGCCAACTGATCATCACCAATGGACTTTTTGTACAAGATGTCGATCGCGTGGGCACGTTGTGTTTTGGTAAAGCTCTCAGCAGGTATGGAGCCGTAAAGAATCGGGTTTTTGATGGCGTCAATCGCCGCCGTGGCCGTGCGAGGCTGCTCGTACAATAACGTGTTTTCCAACAACATTTTGAGGTCGACGGCCGCAACAAACTTTTTGATATCGTCGTCAGTGAAGACATGCTCAATTAATACCAACCACCGACGGACGACAAAATCAAGATGCTCGGGGTGGCTTTTCAAAAGTTTGAGAAGAGGAGCTTTGACGTCAACTTCGAACCCGAGCTCGTACAAGCGTAAGCTGTAGAAGACGCTCCACGGGTCCTTGGAGATTTTGGGGATGTCATAGGACTCGTCGGGATACAAGGAAGCAAGGTAGTACATCACTTCGCAGTTTTCCAGCCGACGAGAGAGCATGACTTCCTTCACGGCGTCGATTTTGGCGTACCCACAGTCGTTAAGACCCTTGGAAACGGCCAAGAGTGCTGGAAGTTGCAATTGGGGCACGACCTGGGTGATTTGCCGCACCGTCAAGTCATCAATCTTTGGAGCCACCACGTCCACAAAGTTGTAGGACATTTGCGGCCACACAGTGGTCAAAAACTCGGGCAATTCACGACCCTTGACAAATGCATCGACAATGGTGGAGGCCAACTCATCCACATGGTCGGTGGCCTTGTTCATCACCTCGACAGCGTGTTTAATTGCAAGCTCGACGTCCAAGGTGAACAAGTACCCCAAAAGCTTCCAGTTGGACGAGTGGGTTTGGTAAACGCCAGCGAAAAACTCGTTGGACAACGGCTTCTGGGTACGTGCCAACACCTCCAAAAGCGCCTCGGCATTCTCAGAAGTGGCAATCTTGGTGAAGAATTCCTCACACCATTTGAGATCGACCGACTGGAAGTGGGCTACCATAATCTCAAATAGAAGCAACAACTGCGCCTCTGAAAGCAGGGCAGGCACGACAAAGTGACGAAGCATGCTTTTGTTGTACAACACCTGTTCCATGGTGTTACGGAACGGTTTGGTAGAAGGGTTCGCGAGTTCGAGGTCCAAAATTCCGGGGACACAAGTCTCGACAAAGCGAGTGTACGCCTTTTTCAGGAGCAGGTAGTTAATGTCAAGCTGGGGCAACCGAAAAAGCCGGTCAACCGTGGCCACCCACGCAGGGGTATCAAGCTGCTTGCCGACAAACGCCAGCAACAACAGAATCGCCTGAGACTCGTCAACTTGCACGATCTGCGCTTGGTCGATGAACCCGAACATGGCGTCGTTGGCAGCACCAGCATTGATCACCGCAGTGACCACCTCGACCAACCGGACCTTGCGAAAGTACTTGAGCCGAGTAGTGGCATCGCAGGTGGGCCACACCCGCGTGAGGGTCTCCCACATCACGGGCTCGTTGCGCCAACGCGAGTCGGACATGCGGTCACACAACAACGACAACACAAACACTGACGAATTGGGGAATGGCTCGCCGTCTATGAGATCGACGGCCTTGGTACATATCTCCGTGACGCTCCCCTTCGATCGAAGGTACCGAGTCACTTCCTCGGTAGACATAACCTCGTTGGTGCGATGAGATGAGAAACGCGCACTTGGATCGGATGTAGAGACCGTTGGTGGAGCGATGAGAAAAGCGAGAGTTTACAGGCTTTGCTTTATGACAGGGAACTTGTCACAGTACTCGTTACACTGTCGCTGACTACGTGGGTTGTTCGAAGCAAACGCTTTATTATCATAAACTCTATATATCACTCTTTCGAGATCATGTCATTACGGTGGGTGATACGTGTTTGCTTAGATCAACAAGGTCTCGATCTTGTCCTTGATGGTGTAGATCTGGTTCTTGATGGGAGAACCGTCGTTGGTGGTGATCGAGGCAGCAACAACGGGTCTCGAGACACCACAGGCTCTACCAAGGGCAGCCTTGGAGGGCACAAACACGTAGGGGACGTTCTTGTCCTCGCACAACAAAGGAAGGTGCAAGAGAATCTCGATGGGCTCGGTGTCGGCAGCCATGATGATGAACTCGGAGATACCTCTGTTAAGAGTCTTGGTGGTCTCGTTGGCACCCTTCTTCAACTGCTTGACACCCTGGGCCTGCTGCACAAGGTCAAGAATCTGCTGGGAGGTGTTGGCGTCAGCCAAAGGAAAAGCCTTGGGGTTGGGAGCGGACATTATTGGTTTGGGATGAGGTCTGGATTGAAAATTTATGGTGAGCCCTGCGATGAGACCGCGAGGCGGGCCTGCAGGAGCGGCCTGTATACAGCCAAACAAAGCCGACCACGATAACGAGGCAAAGACTAGGTGAACAGAGGAGGGAAAAGTGGTTGGTTCTTTGGAAAGTAGCGCTTTCTTAGCGTGAGTTTTCTTTCGGTTGTTCGCCAGGTTTTGGGTGGAATTGACAGCACCTCCTCACACCTATTTCTGGTCATGCTAGTTAAAGCCAGACGAAGGAATAACGCAACAGCGACACACCCACTACATGATACAACTATAAGCTATGCATTCAACTATAGTCATTTTACTCAAACAATTAGCTCTTTTCTACAAGCATCCATGATCTGGAGGAAGCTTACTCCTTACCGCAAGTAACGCCCTGGGTGGCCTTGGAGTTCATCAACAAGGCAACAATCAAACCGTACCTAATATGTTAGTAACCAATCGGGGAGTCTCTGGTCGACAGAGAAAGTCTAGACCTGCTAGGAAAATACTTACAAACCCAACACTTCGGCGAAAATAAGAATAAGAATCATGCCGACAAACAAACGGGGCTGCTGGCCGGTACCTCTGACACCAGCGTCACCAACGATACCGATGGCAAAACCGGCAGCGAGACCGGCAAGACCGACACTCAAGCCGGCACCCAACTGGACAAAACCAGTGTACAAGGGGTAGATCTGCTTCAACTCACCCGAGATAAGCACCGACACCACCAAACCGTAAATGGCAATGATACCGGCCATAATGACGGGGACAACGTTCTTGACAATCAAGTCAGGACGAGTGACGGCAGTGGCACAGATACCCACACCAGACTTGGCCGTACCGTAGGCAGCACCCACACTCGTGAGGGCGATGGCCGTGGTGCAGGCAATTGCGCCAAAGAAGGGAGCGTAAACAGGGCTGGGTTGTTAGTATAAATTCACGCAGCAATTGACATTGGCGGGGCTCGCCAGGCGTCAGGGGGCACTGGGACGCCCGCGGTGCCAATCGTCACAGGCACCACGGTTGTGAGTGGGTGTACGTACCACAAGTCAGTCGACATTTCCTAAGGATTATCTGGTTTCGTTCTAATTGCTCGCTCAGATTTCCCAACGTGCTCGCTGGCGGCGCGGGCAACGTCGTGCCCCTGGATAAAAACATAACATGCAGGTGGGCGCTACCAGTATCTGGGGACGCCAGCCCGGTTGGAGTCGTGACACGGCATGGGTGGTGGCGATGGGGCCGTGGGTGGGTTGGGATACATACGGGTTTTGAGCTGTTTTGGTGTGATCCTTTCCTGGATCGCTATTGCATTCCCTAGTAACAATGTGCGTAGCGTGGACAACGCCACTCGGCGGCCACCAGCCACATCTTCGTAGGAGCGACGACTAACTACAGCGCCCTATAGTTGGAGCTTATATGTTAGCGATTGAGGTGTTTGCAGACGCGTGCCTTGCACTCACCCCTCTTTTACACGACGCGAAACGTCGCGTGACCGCACCGTCACCGCAGCGTCACCGGGAACCTCTATTATGCCTATGATTAACTAATGTACACTTCACCCACCTTCTTCGTCACCTCGTTGCGGATCAACATCACCAAGTCGTCTGTGGTTTGCGGAACCTCGCGGTTGTTGCGCTCCAAAACCAGCCGCCAGTCGTAGGATTCTCGCGGCCCGTCGTAGTCGAGCGCGTCCTGGAAAAGATCCGCGGCGTCTTTGGCATCCGCCTTGGTCACCTGCAGCTGGTAGTTGTCGAGCATCTCGACAATGATGATGAGATCGGGGAGCTCGAATTTGCAGTCGCCCACCAACAAGAACGGCAAGAACTGGCATAGAAGCAACGGGATAAACTTTTTCGGAAGATAGTTGAATCGCAACAAGTACACGAGCTTGTGCAACCGGTCGCTGACCTTGCCGTGGGGGGTGGTGGCAAGCGACTCGAAAAACTCGTACAACACCGCGTAGGGAGACAAGCACTGGAGCACCACCGGCGACAACTCGATCTTGACCTCGTGCTTGACGATGTTGTTGATGAACTCGTCGTCCACCGGTCGTGAATCAACCACGGCGGTGGCAAAAATGTGCTCCCAGCAAATGGTGTGGATCAACCCAAGGGTGTCTGCGTCCGCCTCCACCAGCAGCGCCGGGTCGTATGCCTTGGACAACATCATGAGCGCCTCGCTGAGGTACCCCTGGTCGAGCGAGCGCAACCCCTGCTCGTAGATGAGCCGGCGCCCCACCTGGACGAGCCCGAGGTCGGCGCACACCGTGAGCGCCCACTCCAAGTCGTCGTTGGTCTCCGCCGCGTAGTGCGGGAGAAACTCCGCCACCGTGTCGGGCTCGAGTTTCGACAAAATGCCAATGCCCACCGGGTTGAGCGGGTAGAGGTTGAGACAGTCGTAGGCGTGGCGGAGCACAAAGTAGTCGGGGTAGGTCTGGTGGCGGAACAGAAGAAGCTTGGCCACATAGGCACAGGTGGCGCCGTCGAGCCGGTGGATGCACTCGAGCACCCGGAGCCACTTGCCGTCCAAGCAGTCGAGAAAGCACTGCTGCGACACCCCGTAGTCGTCGTCGCCAAGCAACCCCACCGGCTTGGCGGCCACCGCGAGTTTGTAGTAGTGGCGGTAGAGCGACTCGTCGTCGCGCACCTTGTACTGGGCAAACACCAACATCAAGTCGTACCACGTGGGGCACAGCACGGCGGCGGCGTTTTCTGAGCCGGTCAAAATGCTCGCCACCGGGAGCAACGGCAGCCCGGCGCCCAAGCTATCGCGGAACGCCACTGCCAGCAGCTTCCACTGGGTGAAGTGGCCCTTGAGCGCTAGCGGCTTGTAGTTTTCGAGAATGGTGATGAGATCGGCAATGGCGTCGTACTCGTCGGTGCCCGCAAGGCTCTCGTAGCCCAGGTGGCGCAACGCGTCCACCGCCTGGTCGTGGAGGCCCCGCACGACGAGCGTGGTGATGTAGGGCGACCAAAAATCGGGGTGGGTGTGGGGCTCGGGGCAATTGACCATGACGTCGTCGATGGTGGCCTGCGGCGGCTGCGGGTCGTACTGGTTGATCCAGTTGCAGAGCATTTCCGGCTTGAGTTGCGGCGACACAAACTCGTTGGCCTGGAGGCAGGCCATGATGTAGCGGAGACAGTCGAACTGCGGATCGTGCGCCACCAACTCCTGTGCGTGGTCGACCATGGTGGCAAACACCTCGTTGACCCGCTCGGCGTGGCGCTGGCGGGCCTGCTCGAGGCCAAACCCTTGTGCCACCAAGCCGATGGGCTCGTCGTCCGCGGGGAACGGGTGCTTGTCCAACGCCTGGGCGGCCTTGAACATGCTGCCCACGTAGTTGACGTAGGCCCTCGTCTCTTCCAGCATCGGCTCGCGGCTCTTGTCGTAGGTCAGCTGCGAGAACTCGAACTTGAGAGGGGACCCCTTGATCCACTGTTGGAGATCGGGATACACACCGGGCGGCGCCAAAAACACGTTGGAGGTGTCGCCACTGTCCACGTCAGACGACATCGACTCCTCGTCGTCGGGGATGTCGAGCATCGCAATGTCTTCAAACTTGCCCATGGTGGTGGTGCCTCTGCGCTGCGCGCACTTGAAAACAATCTCGCCGCATGGGCGTGGCTAGGGAGGTGTTAGGGAAATGGTAGTAGACGAGTGTTCGGGAAATGGTAGTAGACGAGTGTTAGGGAAATGGTAGACGAGTGTTAGTGGACGAGTGTTGTGGACAAGTGTTGTGGATGAGTGTTGTGGACGAATGTTGGGGAAGTGTTAGTAGACGAGTGTTAGTGGGCGAGTGTGCGTACGAGTGTATGCGTACGAGTGTATGCGTAAGTGTTAGTATGCGTTCTTAATTCTCTACTAAATAATTAAACCAGGCACGCTCGGTCACGGCCCGGTGCTTGTCCTTGGCGATGGCCTCGTCGAGAAAGAGCGCACCGAAGGGTTCGCCGTCGTCACGGCTGAGCATTTTGAGCGGGCTGCGGGTAGTTTTGAGCAGCGAGAGCTTCTTGTAGGAGGATTCGTCCAGTTTGAGCACCCGGACGATGCTGCCGTCCACGGTGCCCACGACACACCCGTGCGCCAGCGCCACCACGCAGTTGATCTGGCTGCCCACGTTGAGCGCCGCCACCTGGGTGAACCCGTCGTCGTACTCGCACACCATGAGGTTGCCGAGGGCGTCGCCGCAGAAGAACTGGATGCCGTCGTCGTCGGCGAGCGCGGCCACGCCGCTCACGAGCTGCGGCGGGTAGTCCATGCTCACGGGCTGGCCGTCGTGGAAGAGGCCCTGCTTGAGGTCGGCGTACACGAGCACGTCGTCGGTGCCCGCGGCGTCTACGCAGTACACGGGGGTCTGAGACATGGTGTCGCCCACGTACCGCCAGTCGGCGTCTACCTGGAACACGGCGTTGCCGCCCACGAGGTACGTCGACGCGAGCCGGTGGACGAAGTTGAGCGAGAGTTTGGGCCGCTCGATGCCGGCGATGGCGCTGCTGGCACCAACCACGATCTCGTCGTCCTCGGCAGTGTACTCGACGATGGTGGGGCCCAACAGCATGAACCCGGCGTCGGTGGTGGCGATGTCGGACACGGGTCCCGCGACCTCCTTGGCGTCCACTTCCACCATCTCGCGGAGCAAGTGGAGCCGGAAGACGTGCCTGGCCTCGCGGTCGGTGAACACCCGTTCCTGCGAGAGCGCCACCACGTACTCGTCCACCACGAGCACCTTCAACACGAGGTAGTTGTATGCGAGCGACGTGATCTTGTTGAGCGTGGGAGCAACGGTGTAGCCTCGGAGACGGCCGCCAGCCACCACCGAGAGGTGGGCGTCAAACACCACGCCCTCGATGTCGCGGTACTCGGTCACGGTGGGCACCATCATCTTCAGGTCGGCGTCGTACACAAACACGTACAAGAGGTCTGGCGTGTAGCCTGCTACCATGGTGCCATTGCTCTTGAGCCTCATGCCGAAGGGGATGGGCGTGTCAGCGTCCCTGGACGCGCCCACCGTGAACTGCGAGATGCTGTCGGGGTGGGCCACCATCACGATTGGCTTGCCCGCGGGACACACCACCGCCACGTCCAACACCTGCTGGACGGTGCGTGTGGCTCCGTTCACCGAGAGGGTGGTGTCGTCGCCCACCACCACCACCGGGCCGTCGGGCCCGTCGCAGAGGTCGGCGAACCCGGGCGGGTGCTCGCCCACGAGAGTGTGGTGGTGGTCAAACACCCGCCACCCGTGCTCCTCCACCATGTAGTGTGCCGGAGTCACCTTGGCTGCGGTGAATGTGCCCGTGTGCACCTGCTGGCCGCGGTGCTTCACCAGGTGCCGGGACACCACGATGTCGTGGTTCGCGGCCACCACGTCGTACACCTTTTCGCCCGGTTCCCCAAGCCGGAACACCCTGTCCCCCACCACCACGCCATCGTTGAACTGAGCCACTCCATCGAACTGGGCCACTCCACCGAACTGGGCACCTTTAGCACACTTCATAGAGTACACCTCTCGTAGACCCGGGTCGTGGCGGATACGCCGCACCTCGCACGCGTCGATCCCGCCCTGGGCCGTGTAGATCCCGTGGTGGCCCACACACATGTCTATCACCGGCGGCGTTCCGGCCATCTCTGCCACCGTGGTCATGTGCTTGCCCATGCGGACCACGCGGTTGCCCATAGCCGACGTCACGACAAAGGTGGCGCCGGAGAGGTGGTGCACCTCGCCAGGCACCGCCAGCTCGCCCACGGGCACCACGGTGATGCCAAACACCCGCGTGGTGTTGCCCACGCACTCGTGCTCCATCCGCACGACAAAGGTGGCACCGGTGTCGGCCACCACCACCACGCGGTCGTCCACCACCGCCGCGGTGCGGAACAGGTGCTTGTACAAGTTCATCCGCGCAATGTCCTTTGTGACCACCCGGTCGCGCACCAGGGTCAGGCTGTCGGAGTCCAAGAGCTCCACAAAGTCGGAGGTGGCAAAAAAGAAGATTCGAAGCGTCGAGACCACGAGCACGCCGCCGGCCATAGCAACCATGCACCCCGGCGGCTCGTCGAACTGGTGGTACTGGTGCACGAGCGCCCACGGCGCCACCCGGTACAACCGCATGCTCCACTGGTAGCTGAAGTCGCGGTAGCACACCGCGAGCACCTGGGAGTCCACCGCCACCATGTCCCGCACCACCACCGAGCCCAACAGCTGGGTGGTCCACTGGCTCCCCCGGCACACCTGCACCGTGCCCTGGAAGGTGTGGAGCACCACCCACTCCCGCGACACCACCGCGCACGCGCGGTTGTCCACGGTCAATTGCTGGCCCTTGGCATCCAACGTGGCCTCCTTGGTAGCAACAACACTGCCCCCGGCCCGGGTGACCCGCCACACCAGCATATCTTGGCAGTGCACCACCACCTCATCGGCACCCGCTGCCATCGAGCGCACCGGCGCCGACACCCGCACGGAGGCCTCGGGAACGAAGCCCGGGTCCACCCGGTAGAAGTCGACGGCACACCCGTGGGCCACCGCTAGCCGGCCCCACACCACCACCAGCGCCGCCGAGGCAGTGCCCCGGACCGCTGTCGAGGCAAGGTACATGAAGTCAAGAGCCCGTGTGCAGATCGATAAAAGGCTGCGGCTACCCCTCCCGACGGTATGCTCAGGCGACACAAGAGTGTGCCCACCAAGAAGCTGGCGCCACGGCACATCCCCGCGTCCAGCGTGCGGTTCCACGCGCCCGACGAGCTGGCGGTGGCGGCGCAGTGCGGGTGCTGTGGCCACCGCCTCTACTACCCGAAGCACCACACCAAGGTGCGGTGTGTCGCGTGCGCCACGACGACCCAGTTTGACGAACGACCCGACGACGGCGAGCCCATGAGCTATGCCGAGATCAAGCGGCGCGCGGACGAGGCGGTGGCCGCGGTGGGCCCGGCCAAGGCGGGGGTCCACCGCGCGTTTGAGCCGCTACTGCAGTACCTAGCCCAGGGGTTCGCCAGCTACGCGGTGCTCAACCGGCTGTTTCTCGTCAACCCGAAGTCGCGCAGCCCGCACTACTCCACCAGCAACCTCGACTACCGCGAGATCGGCGCCGTGTACCACTTGTTGGTGCGGTTGCCCACCAAGCTCCCGTTGTACCGCGCGCTCAGCGCCGGCGTCGAGCTCTTGAAGCACTTGGGGCCTAACGACTGGGACGACCCGCGCTCGTTCTTGTGGGTGTTGGTGTTGCTCGAGAACCCGTTCCTCAACCGCGCGCTTGTGCTCGACGCCAACCCCGACCTCCGCCACATGGCCAACACCCCCGAGATCAAGGCGTTGTGCCACGAGATCCTCAAGCGGGGCCTCGGGATCTTGGCCAACTCCGTCACCGCGCGCTCCACCAACTACGTGAGCAGCTGGCTCGCGCGGGTGCCGCCGGACGCCTTCAGCACCAAGGTGGACTTGGTCAACCACTACATCACCTTCCACTTGAAGACGTTTTACCAGCTCGCGCAGACACCGGCGCGCCGCCGGCTGGTGGGCACCCCCGACGACTACACCGACCACGTGGCGTTGAAGCGCCAGTCCGAGGGCACGGTGGCCGACGACGCCTCGGTGGTGACCACGGCGTCGAAGCAGTTCAAGCGGCCGGCCACCCGCATCTCCGTCAACCAGTACGGCAACAGCTGGCACATCCGCGCCGCGGCGGCGGTGATGGGGATGCTCGTCAAGGCCAACACCATTCGGGCGCCGCGGGTGCCGGTGTCGACGTTCTACAACTCGTTGGTGGACTACGTGGACCTCCGGGCCGACTTTGACGCCTACGTGCGCAAAACCGCGCCGCTGCCGCTCGACCAGCTCGACATGTGGTCGCCGCGGGCCGCGGGCGACTCGGCGCGGGTGCTCTTTTGCCAGCACCCGTACTTGGTGTCGTTGGGCGGCAAGATGACGGTGTTGGGCTACGAGGCGCGCCGCCAGATGGAGCGGCGGGCCGAGCAGGCGTTCATCACCGCGCTCGACCAGCACACCAAGGTGGACGTCAACTTCCGGATCGCGGTGCGGCGGGACCACATCATCGACGACTCGATGTCGGCGATCAAGCACAACCCCGACAACTTGAAGAAAACGCTCCGGGTGACGTTTGTCGACGAGCCGGGGATCGACGCTGGCGGGCTCAAGAAGGAGTGGTTCTTGTTGCTCACGCGCCAGCTCTTCCGCCCGTCCACGGGGTTGTTTGTCGACACCGACAGCCACCAGTTGTGGTTCATCCCGCACGGCGGCCACGACGACGTGTACTACTTGCTTGGCGCGGTGTTGGGGCTCGCGGTGTACAACTCGACCATCCTCGATCTCCAGTTCCCGCTCGCGTTCTACAAGGTGTTGCTCGGCCAGCGGGTCACGGAAAAGGACTACGCGGACATTTTCCCCGACACCGTGCGCCACTTGGAGGCCCTCCGCAGCATGCTGCCGCACGAGCTCGAGGCGTTGGACCTCGACTTCTCCATCTCCTACCAGGACCCCACGGGCAAGCCGCGCACGCAGGCGGACGCGCGGCGGGTCACCGCCGAGTCGCTTGGTGCCTACATCTCCCACTACGCCACGTTCTTTGTCCGCGACGCCATCGCCCCCGCGGTGCGTGCGCTCCACCGCGGCTTCCAGCAGGTGTGTGGCGGCAACGCACTCAACTTGTTCCTGCCGGAGGAGATCCGGTTTGTGTTGTGTGGAAGCGTCGACCGGATCGACGTGGACACCCTCAAGGCGATCACCCGCTACAACGGGTGGGGCAAGAAGGAGGTGGCCGAGCAGTCGCCGCTCATCGAGTGGTTCTGGCGGTACTTGCGCCGGCTCCCCGAGTCGCAGCAACGCAAGTTCCTCCACTTTGTCACCGGGTCCGATCGGGTGCCCGCGACCGGGATCCAGAACATGAGCTTCAAGATCGCGCTCGCCGGCGACGACCACCGCCGGCTCCCCACCGCACACACCTGTTTCAACGAGCTAGAGTTGTACAGCTACCGGTCGTACGACGAGTTGGCCGCCAAGCTCGACCAGGCGGTCAACGACAGTGCTGGCTTTGGGATCAAGTGATCCCGGGTCGCGATACCCCACTGTAGCATAGTAATGAGATCGTTTACGTAATGAAACCGTTTACGAACACCGGATAACCGCCGGGTGTAGTGTCTTGGCCACCGGCGTTTGCTTAGTCTCGTGTGGGCTGATCCAAGCCGCGTGGCGGCGGCTGCAGGTTGCGCACCGCCGCGAGTTTGAGCCAATGAAAACGGTGCCTTTTAGGATTGGTCTCCTGCATGCTGCGCGGTCGCACTCCCCCTACACACCATATCAACCAGTTGAAAAATTTGACCGTAGTAATCCGCGAATATGTCTTTGGCGCTCAGAGGTTTGAGATCCTACAGAGGGATTGGTCTTAGAAACTTGACGACCACCTCCAAGGTGTTGTCGTCTTACCAGCAGCCCGACTTCTCGGGCTACTTGTCCAAGGATGAGGGTAAGAACCGCGCCTTCTCCTACTTCATGGTTGGCTCCATGGGGTTGTTGTCTGCCGCCGGTGCCAAGTCCACCGTCGAGGCCTTCCTTTCATCGCTCGCCGCCTCCGCCGATGTGTTGGCCATGGCCAAGGTTGAGGTCAAGTTGGGTGCCATCCCCGAGGGTAAGAACGTCATCGTCAAGTGGCAGGGTAAGCCTGTGTTCATCAGACACAGAACCGCCGACGAGATCGCCGAGGCCAACGAGGTGGACATCAAGGCGTTGAGAGACCCCCAGAACGACTCTGACCGTGTCATCAAGCCCGAGTGGTTGGTGATGTTGGGTATCTGCACCCACTTGGGTTGCGTGCCGATCGGTGAGGCCGGTGACTTTGGCGGTTGGTTCTGCCCTTGCCACGGTTCCCACTACGACATCTCTGGTAGAATTAGAAAGGGTCCTGCTCCTTTGAACTTGGAAATCCCCGCTTACGACTTCACCGACGACTCCACGTTGTTGATTGGTTAAATAACAACAAGAATACAAATATTGCATGTGAGATAGATCACTAATTATATATTTATTAAGATATAATGTTTTGGTGGTGGGCCAGTGTTTGGTTCGCGGGTTCGCGGGTTCGCTTCGAGCAAAAGAAAAGTGAAGCGAAAAAAGGGTACCCCACCGCACCCAATACTGAAACGTCACATCAGCCGCGGCCCCACCACCTCGGATATCTGCCCCGGTTTAAGGTTAAGCGGGGCACCTGCGATCTATTAAGCCCACTAACGCGCCCAGTGCTACTCTGTTTCAGATGTGGGGCGATCGGTCATGGAACCGTGGTCGTCTGCTGATACCTGACGGCTTGGCCCAGCTGGCCCAGCCAGATTGTGTCGATGTCTGCGTGTTTCACTTGCGGGACTAGCCCATTCTCGAATTACGCGGATTCCCGTGAGGGCATCCCTTCTACATGGCTTTGCATAGACACAATAGTTGGAGCGATTCTAGATTTTTTGTGGTGAAAAAAATATTTTTATTGAATCACTAAATACCAAACCCAAAGAGAACGCCGTGTAAATACCAGAAAGACGCATATGCGCAATTAGACAACCTCGATTCTGGCTTTGCCACCCTTGGCCACGGTCACCACGCAGAACGAGGCGCCGTCGCCCTTGGAGCCGTCGTCAGACTTGACCTCGTTAAAGTTAGAGGGGTCGATCTCGCACTTCAAACCGGAGCACTTGGACTCGTCATCACAAGTAATCTTAAGACCAAAGCTGGGCTTCTTGCCGTCAAAGTCGTCCAAGTACTTGGGGTTCCAGCCAATCTTAACAAAAGTCTTGCCGCTGGAGTCCTGGTTGGTACCACCGACGTAGGGGGCCCAGTTGCCTTCAGCCTTAGAGCTGGTACCCCACTGACAGGCGTCCTTGGTGGAAACACCAGGAGTGTTAATGTAGTAGTGAGCCGCGGTAGAAGCCCAGTACAGCGAACCGGGGACGGCGATGGTCTTGGAAGAACCACCACCGATCTGGGTAGGGATCAACATGGCCTCGTTACCAGGCAACACCGTCTGGCAAAAGTTGACCTCGGAGCCCTTGGTGTTCTTGACCTCGACGTTGCCGACACCATCGACACAAAGAGGCTTGTTGGGGAAAGGCTTGGAGGTGGTGCCGTCAGAGTTGCACTTCAAGCCACCTCTCATCGACTCGGGGTACGAGTACAGGGTAGCCTTGGGGTCCCACTGGGCCATCACCTTGCCGGGAGGGCAGGCGTAGGGGCAGAACTTGCCGGCGGTGCAAGGCTCGTCGGGAGACATGGCCCAGCCGCCGTTGTCGGAGCCAGGAGTGACAGAGACCAAGTCGTCGTCGGAAGGGAATTCGCAGGTGGCTCTCTTAACGGGCTGGGCGCACACAGCAACCGCCAAAGCAAGGATCTGAGTAAACAACATTATAATGAATGAATGTAGTTGGAATAAAAGAATGGAAGGGGGGGAATAAGGAAAGACAGTAGTTGGATGTTTCTTGGATAATTCAGCACATTCCCCAGATATTTATAATAGTTTGCAGCTAGTTCTAGAACTCAAACCTTTCACACGACCTGCCGGAATTATCAGCAGTTGCAAAATGCAGATGACGTGCGTCAAATAGATGCATAACGGTCGTTGTCGCTTGCAGCCGCCTATATCATATGCATAACTCCTCCCCAAGTAGGCAAAGTTCTTTTCCTTTTGTCGTATATAGAGGATATTTTGCTAAGCACAAAGGCCGAAACCGCTGAAACGGCATCTAACGTACATGGTTGATAATTGCCTCCGCCGAACTTGAGGCTGTTCCTTGAGGGGCTGCATTTGGAACCGAAAATTTTTCCAACGCACACGACGTCGGAGATCAACCGCTTCTGGTCCAGGCCCCTGTAGGCGTGTGTGGGGGTCCTAAGCCGCTCGGCTAGATACACACCGCGGACTGCGTCCGTTGCCACCCAAAGCTAAAACGGTGCTAGCACGTGACAGCATCCCGTCCAAAAGCCTATCCAAGCGCGAAAAAAAATATCAATGGACACAGCAGTCACTGAACGTGTTCGAACCAATCTCGTGCATTACAACCTGTGGCAGGATGTGGAGCTGCACGATATGGGGGGCTGGACCGTGATTCGGGGAACCCCGTCTACGAAGCTCGACTCTCGCGACGCCGACGGTGTCCCGGAGTGGGTGGTGGCGCGCACGATGAGCGACCCGGAATTAAGCGTGGGGGAGATCGCCACCTGGTTTAATGATATAGAAAAAAAGCACCCGCGGCCGGCACGGGTGACGGTGGGCATCGAACAGGACGATGGCACCGTGGTGTATTACTTTGTGCACGATGGCGTGGTTAAGCCCCGCCAGAACTAAGCGGACGACGGCGCCAGCGGTAGATGTCGGCCGCCGAGTCGTCCAGGTTTTCCAGGTCCGTCACGTAGCCACTGTACTTGCGGTGCATCAGCGCGTCGTCGGAGTCGCCACCTGGGTCGCCTCTGAGCGCGAGTCGCGACCGGATAACCAGTTTCATCAGTGAACTGCTGTTGTTATGGCGCATGAACCGGCGGATGGACGCTGAGCGCACCGACCCGGAGCGTGGGGGAGCCAAGTGGACTGACGCAGCCGACTCGTCGTCGGTGAACACGGCAAAGTGGCTCTGGTTGTACCGGTTGTCCCGCCCAGGCAACTCGTCCAGCGAGTCAGCAGGGACAAAATCTTGGCGCAGGTGGTGGCCTGGGTCAAGGCGGTCCAAGTCATCCGCACGTGCTTGTTCGTCCAGAGTGATGATCTGACGGTAGTCTGACTGGCAGAGGTTGGCCAAGGTATCAAATTCTATAATAAATTCCACAAGCTCGCGGTCGCTAATCAACTCAGGCCCGAAGCGAAACTTTTCGTAGAGCTCGATGATACGCGGGAGACGCACCGCACCAGGGGTGGTGACGTAAAGCTCGGCCAAGTAGATGACAATCTCGCGAAACAGGTAGTGGGACGGGAGGTCGACGGGCGCGAGCACCCGGTACCGCTGGGTGACAAACTTGTCGCCCACACTGCGGATTATGTCCTCGTACAGCGCTTCCAGCGGCAACAACATCAGCGGGGTGGTGGTGGCGATGTCGTGCGGTGAGCGTCCCTGTTGTTCTAGCACCGCCAAGTTTCGACGCTGGAGGTAGTCTGGCGGCGAGAGCCCGGGGTGGTTGATGATCACCGAGTCGTCGGTGAGCGGGCCCGCCTTTTTCGCGATCTCAACACACTGCTGGATGCGACTGTCAATCATCGTCACCACCAGCTGGGTATAGTCGCCGTCCAAGGGGATGTACACCAGTTTGGACGGCACGTCGTTGAGAGCGGTACGGAACTGCAACAACCGTACAAAGTAGCCGATGAGACAGGTGACGACAAACACCACACACACAATAATCACAATAAACATCTTCAACCCCAGCATCGACGTGCCTCCCGTCTGGGCAATGACATCGATCGGGGTCACCGCGGCAAACAAGAGGGCCAACACCAAAAAGAACGCAAGCGAAATCAGGTAGAGCCAGGCAAACACCCGTTTGGGGATGTTGAAGGCATTGACCATGTTCTCGTAGTAGGTGGGCTCGAAGGTGGTGACGTAGCGACGCACGGGGATCTCCAGGTACGGCCCGGACGACACCCTCAGCGCCGACAGCGACTGTGGCACGAACAGGTCGACCAGTTCCTGGAACAGGCGGTCCTCCATAGTCCCCACCATGGTTCGTTTGTTTGCGTGAGCCGCATGAAAAAAGCACTGTAAGCCTGGGAGGCGGTGCAGGAGCTACAACGTCACATCGGTACGGAGATCACCGGCCGAGGGATCATCAGGTTACGGGCTATGCTAGGAGGTTGATTAGTCAGGGCTATGTAGATGCGTTATGCAGATGGAGTGGGGGCGCTGGCCACCTGCGGACTCCCGATGGCTGCCTGTTTGGGAACCGCGGAAAAAAGGGTGCGTAACCGGATTACCGCTGGGACAGAAGACTATTATCCAACGGTTTAGTCAGCGATGCCACGCTGGGCCCGCGGGCATACCCGAGCCAGTTGAGGTACCAGTTGGTGGCAATGTTGCCGGTGTCGTAGACGTTGGCAAACTCGGGATCGTGATCGCCACGCACGTAATTAAGGTACTCGCGGGTGGTGAGGTTGTGCGCGGTCAAAAAGACGTGAAACAATAGGAGAAGCAACGGGTACACGCTCCCAATCAACGCGTACACCGCCAAAACAAGCGCCATGGGATGCTGTCTGATCGCCTGCGCCCACGGCCGGTGGCGGCTGAGGCGGACAAACGACGTCGCCACCAAAAAAGCCGAGGCCGCCACCGCCGCCGCGAGAAAATACAAAAAGTAGCGGTAGTTGCGGTGGCCGACGCAGTTGTTGAGAAAGATGCAGTGGTGGTCGTGCTTGATGACACACACGTCGCAGGTGTGGCAGTGGCTGGTGCGAGGGGGGCGCCAGATCTTGCAGGTGGGGCAGAACTTGACGTTGACCCCTCGCCCGTCCGCTGCAGGAAAGCGGATGGTGTTTTCGTATTCCTCGGGCTCGGGTTCGTCGAGCCTCGGGTAGTGGAGGTGACGTGGGAGCACCCCGGGGTCGCTAGTAGAAGCACGCATAAACAACGCAAACATAAGCAACCACAAGTAGCAAAACACAATCACCACCGCCGGGGAGACGTGGTGCCAGAGCCATGACGCCTCGAAAATGGCGTAGAGCACCGCGGGGACCACCATGAACACCACGCAGGCCACGTTGATGGGGCGCTGCTTGGCCAGTCGCCAGCGACCGCCCATCCAGTAGATGTATTGGGGTTGGTGTTGGTACGCCTTTTTCGCGGCACCGTGGTACTCCTCGTAGAAGGCGGGGTCCGTCACCAACCAGTTGGTGATAAACCACCACACCCACGGGCGGCGCGGTCTGGGTGTCTGCGCGGGCTCGGCGATGTCGGAGGAGCGGGACACCGTCTCCCACCCCGTGGACACCGTCCGTTTGCACACCGATTCAGTCATGTCCAACGAAGGTAGTTTCCGCCTAAACAGGAAATAACATGCAGTGGAAGTGCGGCTCAACAGCGGGTTATTCCGTGAGTACGAAAAGGTGATGAGAGTTGTCAGGGAAGTCTGGAGCTTGAACAGAGTGTTTTAGCTTAAGAGTAGAGTGTTCTAGCTCAAGGGTCCAACCTGTTTGGGTTAGTTTCAGCGGGTACTTGTGTGTTCTGGATTGGGCTGGGACATCTATGATCAACAATATTTGCCCAGCATCAACACGCTATTACCTGAGGCTATGATCAAAAGAAAAATAGAATCAGGTGAGGTTCTGTGTGACGCGGTGGATGTCTTGAATACGTGATCGCAGTAACGACAAGAATCATGGTAGTTTCTCGGCGCATACCTGTGAAAACTTGGTCCAAGAAATAGATTACAAAGTCATACGGTTAAGAAAAAAGCAAACCAAACCATAGCCACCGCCTCCAGACAAGCAACTGACTCTTGTACACATGCCAATCTGCCCACTTTCCCACTAGCAGACCCCTATCAAACCAGTCCACCACTCCACATACTTTTTTCCCACGCGAAATTACCATCACCATGTTCCGCCTACTACGCCAGCCCCTCCGGCGGTTTCCCACGAGGCGACAGGTCAACCCTGTTCGCTCGCTCAATATCGGACCCACGGGGATGGCCGCCATCAAAGGCTGGGGCCCCATCATCAACGTGCTTGGTGGTGCCTACATTGGCGGGCTTATCGTGGGGCTCGGGCTGTTGTACTTGTTGTACCACGACGCCAACGAGCGCCAAAACATCCCGTTTGAGCTCAAGTTCACCGACCAGATCACCACGGTCAAGGCCATCAACAAGGACGACGTCCTCCACAGCCCGCGCTACGCCGTCAAACACTACCGCCGGCTCCTCATCGATTTGGCTGCCCAAAACGGGATCGCCTACGAGGAAGGCCCCGACCGCTACGAGGTGCCGTTGTTGCTGGCCGACACCTTGGTCTACAAAAAGTCGCCCGAGTTTGCCAACTTCTACATCGACATTGTGTTGCGTTACGCACGGGCGTTGTTGGCCAAGGGCGAGCTCCACGCGTCCATCAACACGTTGGCGCAGGTGATCACCAACGACACCATCTTCTACAAGCTCGGAGATGCCGAGCGGGTGCTGCAGTGCGCGCGTTTGCTTGCCAAGTTGGAACCGTCTCCGGTCGACAAACAGGCGGTGTTGGCGCGCGATCTCGACATGTTGACCCGCACGTATGCCCACATCCACCTCCGGGGCGACTTGCTCCAGCCCGACTCGCGGGTTTCCGACGAGGTGTTGAGCTGTCTCGACGAGTTGGCCGCGGCCAAGGCCAAGGGAGGCAACTTGGACGGCGCGCTCAACATCTACTTGGCCAACCTCCAGCGGCTCACCGACCTCGAGCACCAGTTCGACGAGGGCACCCTTCGCCAGGCGCAGCACCCGTTGTTTGACTGTAGCAAGAAGAACTTGGTGTTGCGGACCAACGAGATAAAGGCACACATTCTGGAGGTGATGTGGGCCAAGGGGTTCCGCAAGAACGCGGTGGCGTGGAGCGAGGACGTGGTCAACAGCTTGTTTTTGTACCACACCAACGAGGCGGCGGTGGGCCCGGTGTTGGTCAATGTGCTCAACAACCTCGACACCATGTACGCTAAGCTCAAGGACGAGCGGCTGCGGGCGCGGTGCCGCAAGGTGAGAGAACAGCTCGACATTTTTGAGCAGTCGGAGCTGGAGTGGTACGAGTCGTTTATCAACCGGTGGTCGCGGATCATCTGGTCCAAGGGCCCGCTCGGAATCATCGAAAAACCGTTGACGGAGCGGTTTGGCAAGCCGCAGCCGCTCCCCGAGATCGAAGAAATCGAGGGCGAAGACGAAGAATAGTTCCCCACAAAATGTACATAGAGGCGCTACCTGCCGCATTAAACGCCTATCCCGGCTCCGATCCAGCCAATACTGCGACTGATAGTGGCATCCCCGGACTACCTGCACACAAGCGGCCAATGAGGAACAGGCTAGACGTAAGAGGGCTAAGGTAGCGAAAAAAGGCTGCGATAAAAATCACTAGCAAACATGTTCAGAGTCGGTTTAGCCAAGGCTGCGCTCAAGCCCGCTTCGTTGAGACCCGTGCTCTCGCGGGGCATCAAGACCATCCCCCAGCCCCCCGGCGGTGTTGTTGGCGGGCCTAACGACGCCTACGTGCCCCCGCCCGCGGACAAGATGCACGGGTCGTTGCACTGGACTGCCGAGCGGGCGGTGGCGATCGGGTTGATTCCCTTGACCATCTACCCCTTCTTCAACCCTGCGTGCTCCATTGTCGACTCGTCGTTGTGCTCGTTGATGTTGTACCACTGCTACACCGGCTTCCAGTCGTGTATCATTGACTACATCCCCAAGCGGGTGTACGGGGGTCTCCACAACGCTGCCATGTACTTGTTGTTGTTTGGCACTGGTGTTGCCGGGTACGGTATCTACGAGATCGAGAAGAAGGAGGGCGGTGTCGCCGGCATCATTGCCAAGTTGTGGAAGGCGTAGGTTATATATTTATACGTTCAATCATCATATTTATTCGTTGCGATCACTAGGCTTGCGTTTCTTGGTGGCCTCCTGCTGGTACTCGTCGCGTACCGCCACCACCTTATCGTCAAACCACCGCTGTAACCGGTCCTTGGCCACCGGAACCAGTCGGGCGGCGATCTCGTCTTCGGAAAAGAGATGGAGTTGGTAGATGGCCGGGTCGTAGCTGTCGCGGAACACCTGGGCCGGCCCCACCACCAACGAGTCCCCCTTCATCTTGATGTCGACCCAGTTGTTGTCGACCATGGTGATGATGGCGGTGTCCAACTCGAGGCCGGTGGGCACCCCGTACTCTTCGGCGACGGTGGCGATGGGCACCTCGAGCCCGTCGTAGTCGTTGGAAATGCTGATGAGACTGAGCTGGAGGAGCTTGGTGTGCAACTCGGGGGTCAATGGCACACACTGGTGCTGGTGGCGGTGGTAGTGGCGCAACGAGCCAAATGCAAAGAGTTCGTAGGTGTTGCGGAGCTTTTCGTCGGAGGGCGGCAGCTCAATCGCCGTCACGATGAAGCTGAACACCCCGGGGGCCGCCAACACGTCCATGGTAGTGGTGCGAGTGCAGGAAACGAGTGTTCTGGTGTGCAGACGGGATTGGTGTGAAAGGATGAGAAAAGAGATCGGGCTATTATGGATGAGATGGATCTTTATTGATTCTTGAATGGGTGTTTAGAGGTTTTCGTGACTCTGTGAGCGAATTAGCCAACTGAATCGTCTATAGTCGCTCTATGTATACTTCACTATTATAAGACCGATGAAATACTTGGGCAAACTTAAATCCGGCCAAACCAAAGAATGACACATTGACTCAACATTATGATTTTATCCACTACACCTTGAGTAAACCACATGTAGTGGTCTTCGTTCTTCTACACCGCTTCCTCCTATCTTCTTCATATGCATGGATTCGTGTCTACTCATCTAATTCGTGATTCTTTGGATCAAGTAGCCCAACATGAGCGCCCCCATGGCGATCACCACCGTCTGGGCACGGTTCTGCGCCTCTTCCGGCGAGAGCGCCTTGGCCACCAGGGCCAGCGGCAGCGGGGGCACCATGGGCGGGTCTGCGAGCTCCTCGTGGTTCTTGGTGGGGAACTTTTCAGGGGGGTCCTTCGATAGAACGGGCGAGATCTCCCCGCTGAGTAACCGCTTGCACCCCTTGGACAGGCACGGGGGCGGCGGCGGTGGTTGATTAAAGAACTCCTGGAGATCGCTCAGGTCTAGGTGCAGCAGCGGCAGAGGCAACGTGCGCTCGACCGTCTCGTCGTCCTTGTCCTTGAACTCGCCGTTGAACCGAAACAGCCCGTTCGGCAGCAGCAACGGCAACGGAGACGCGGGAGCCGGCGGGGCTGCCGTCAAGAGCATGTTCTGGCGCATGCACTCGTCCTCCAACGCCTTGACCTGGTCGGCAAGCGCGGCGATCCGCAGCTCGGCCTCGGAGTGCTGCTGCTGGTAGTGGTGCTTGATCTGCTCGTTGGACAACTTTTCCTGGTGGAGCTCTTCCTCCATGCGGTCCACCGTTTTCTGGAGCTGGGTGTCCAAGTAGCTGGTGTTGAGTTCGTCGAGCCGGGTGTGGTAGTTTGTGAGAAAGTCGTTCAACGAATGCAACGCGTGGTTCTGCTGCTTGATCTTGGCCAAGCTGCCCACCAACGAGTTGACCATCAGCTCGAACGTCAGCGCGTTGGTGATGGCCAGGTTGGTGTAGATGCCCGCGTTGGCCGAGGAAAACAACCCCAACAACTCGTCCTCGATCGCGGGGTTGACGTCGCCAAAGAGCGCGGCGTCGAGGTTGGTGTTGTCGCGCGGACGCGGCTCGTCGCTCCCGTTGACCGCGCGCTTGTATATGTCCTCGATGAAGCTGAGGTGCTTGAACTGGGGCAGCTTGAGGTGCAGGGTGTTGGCAAACAACGACAGCTGGTAGTCGTTGCGCACCATCAGGATGTTGTCCACCCGCAACGAGATCTGTTTGTGGGTCAGCTCCAGCTGGACGTTGAACCCAAGACACACCAGGTCGCCGATCTTGATCTCGACGGGATCGGCCCCCAACCGGAAATCGTTGAGGTAGGTGCCGTTGGACGACCCCAAGTCCTGGAGCATGAGCTTGCCGCTGGCACCATCGATGTAGATCTGCGCGTGGTTGCGGGACAACACCCGCAGATCAAAGTACCCGTTGGTGACGTCGGGCTTGTGCCGGGTGCCGGTGGGGCGGCCGAGCTTGGTGGTCTGCGGGTACACCGCCACCGGCAAGTGTTTTTTGGTGAAGGTGTCGTTGAGCGGTAACAAGGTGACGTAGTATTGCACCAGCTGGCGTTTATGGGGGTGGGCGGCCTTGGCCTTGGGGTGGGGCATCGCCACCACCTGGGAGGTTGAGTTGGAGCGGCTGCGGCCGGCGGTGCGGCCGGGCACCTCCAACTGGATGGGAATGTCGGCCACGCTCATCGGGAAGCCAGCGTGGGTACGGCTTGTTTATGGGGCGTTTTTTTTTGAGGTGCAGATGTTTCCGAACGAGGAAATCGGAGAGAAGCCAAGCGGGTGTGGGATAGGAAACACGCGTGGCGACGCAGTGGAGACGGGTGGGGACGGTGTAGGCTCTGCCGTGGTGTTTCGGCCGGTAATGTTGACGCTGCCGAAAATCGTTACTAGCCCCTGCGCTACCATGTGTGGCCAGGGCACCCGGTGAAAAAGGTACCGATAACGTCGAGCGGGTGCAAAACGGATGGGTTTCTACAGTCACGGCGGGTCGAGATGAGCCCCGCTTAGTGTGTTTGTCACTTTACACGCCCGTAGCGGTGGGCAGAGTGGCGGGTGCGTCCGTGTGTCCCACCGCCAAAACGGCTACGCCACGCCCGCCACGCCGCCTCAATCACGTTCTTGGCAACACCACCACCCCTGACCGTGTCAAGTGCCCTGTTCACGGGCACCACTGGTGGTGAGCGGCCACCGGGGTGCACCCGCCTGCACATATCCGACTAAATCACGACCAGGTCATGTGAGCGCGATCTACGCGAACGTCAACAAACCATGGCCGACTTCAAGCCGGCGCTAGCCCGCATCGAGAACTCGAGCGAGCTTCTCCGCGAGTGTCTCGACGAGCTCACGGAGTACACGCGCGACATCCCCAAGCTCAAAAATGTCCTTGTGTCCAAGCCGGTGTTTGGGCTCGTCCCCAACCTGGATATGAAGAGCGCTCAGTCCGACTTTTCTGAGTCGGTCCGGATGCGGTTGTTGATGATCGAGGAAAACCACCGCCAGCACGTGTTGACCCTCAAGCGAAAACGGGACATCATGCGCAAGCAGATCGAGTACCGGGCCAGAAACCGCGTCTACCGGCTCCCGGAGTCGGTGGAGCGCCGGATCTCCCCCGAGAAGGCTCGCTCGATCAAAAACCTTATAGAGCGGCGCAACAGACTTTTGCGAAGTCTCGAGCACCGCAATTACCGTAACGACCTTAATGCCACGAGGTAGACTCCATTGCATGGATGTTAACCACTCTTTATACCGTGTAGAATGAGACGAACACCGGATCGATGTGGGCTGAATCAGAGCTGAGCAGAAAGCAGAATCAAATCTGAGCAGAACCAGATCTGGGCAGAATCAAATCTCAAATCTGGCCAGACTCAAATCTGGCCAGAGTTAGATCGCAGAATGGCCGAGCTGGCATCGCAACGATCGTTAGCGCTGACGTCCTGTCGCATCCTATTGTATGACCCCCTTGCATATCCCTTGATTGTGCGGAGACGCACCCGAAGACGTGTTACGATAACGAATTGTGTGGCACCCCAGACAAGTGACACCCGTCGAGTAGGCCTACCCCTACCACTCTGCTCTAGCCCCTGATCTACACATTCCGTGCCCCGTCAAAACACCCGGGCGTGGCCTTTCGCGGTCGGTGCAGGACGCGCCTGATAAACGAATTTTGTGCATCGTTTGATCACGACTATCGAAGCAATGAAGTTGGTTTGGCTCACGCTGGTGTTATTTGCAATCACGGCCGCGGCGAAAAACGTGGTCGATATCCGGGCGCTCTTGGCCCAGCCCTGGGATGACTCGATCGAGATCCCCGTGGCCACCTTCCACGAGCGGTTGAACAGCCAGCTCTCGCGAGACGGGAAGCCGGCGGTGCTGACCGAGGACTGGGACTACGCGATGCGCTACAACCTCATCCCCAAGGACGACGTCAACTACGTCAACATCGAGCAAATCGCTTTGGCCATGGACCTTGTGCTCGAGGATGTCAACCGCCACCGCAGCGGCGACGAAAAGGTGTCTGCCGGCGAGGTGACGGCGGCTGCGGGGGCCTATCTGACCCAGATGAAGGTGCAGAAGGGCATGCAGCAGTTGTTTGACGGCTCCGGGCTCGACTACTCGTTTGCCAACCTCGAGAAGCTCCTCGGGCGCAACGACAAGTGGCTGCTGTTAGCGGAGGCCATCTCGCACTGCAAGCGCGAGGCCAAGAACGTGGTGAGCTTGAGCGACCTTTCGTTTGACTTGGACGACTCGCGCGGCAAGCGCGACGCCAAGAACGTGGTGGACATCTCGAAGCTCGAGGAGTTGGGCAACCTCAACGAGAACGAAAAGCGCAAGAACGTGGTGGACATTTCAAAGCTCGAGGCGTTGGGCAAGCTCAACAGCAACGACAAGCGCAAAAACGTGGTGGACCTCTCCAAGTTGGAGGAGTTGGGCCACCTCAACGAAAACGAAAAACGCGACGCCAAGAACGTCGTCAACCTCGCCCACCTCGAGGAGTTGGGCCACCTCAACGAAAACGACAAGCGTGACGCCAAGAACGTGGTGAGCCTCGCGCTGCTCGACGACTTGAAGCACCTCAACGGCAAGCGCGACGCCAAGAACATCGTCAACTTGGCCGACTTCAAGTTCACGTTGGACGAGAAAAAGAACCACAAGCGCAAGCACGTAGTCAACTTGGCCGACCTCAAGCTCGAGCTCAACGACAAGCGCGACGCCAAGAACGTGGTGGAGTTGAGCCTCGAAGAGCTCCGCGACCGTGACGAGCCGCTGCTTGCCGACGTGGCCAAGCTGTTGCATAACCTCAAGCGCCAGCAGGTGCTTGTCGACGGCAAGGTGTTGGAGCTGATCTTGCCCCAGATGCGCCTGATCTCGGTGTTTACTGGCTACATCCGCGACAACGCCGACGTGGCCAAGTTGACGGAGCAGCAGGACCAGTCGCTTTTGCTTGTGGCGCCCACCGACGACGCGGTGTCCAAGATGTCGAAGAAGCCGTGGGAGTTCCCGCGCGAGGTTAGCGGCCCCGACGCCGACGCCATCGCTGCCGCCAACGTCGAGCTGTTTTTGCAGAGCCACGTCGCCACCTCGTTTGTGTACAACGGGGGCGAGGTCGAGACCAAGCTCATGAACGGGCACCGGCTTGTCATCAAGCAAGACTTGATGAGCAACGTCGACGGCGGCGCGTTCTCGGTGGTGGTGCCCGAGACCAACGAGGTGATCCCCGTGATGGAGGCGCGCCAGGTGGCCAACGGGTACGTGCTTGTGATCGACCGGGTGTTGGCTCAGCCGTAGTTTTCTTCTTTCTTGGGTATTTTGACCGGGTTTGGCGCCGCCAGCCCCGGGTAGGTTATGTTTTCAATACATGTGGATTTACGACGTCATATTTATTACTGTTTAGTTCAACACCGACACCCCCAGCTCCTCGTGGTGCTGGCCCGCGGCGTTGTACACGGCCTTCCACTTGATCTTCAACGGCTTGTTCTGGGGGTTGTCAATCGAGAACACCTGGGTGACCCCGTGGTTGGAAAAGCCGTAGATCTTGTCGCCGGACTGCGGCTGCAAGTTCAACTTGCACAGCTTGGGCACGGCAATCATGAACTTGAGCAGGTCAAGCGGCTGCGACTGGGTGTTGGACAACAACACCGTGCCGGCAAACTGCAGCGCCGACAGCGCCGCGGCCACCCCCACCTCGATCTTCAACGCCCCGTTCTGGCCCACGGCAATGGTGTTGGCGAACCCGGCGGGCTGCAGCACCGGTGTCGGCGTCGACTGGGGGAAGTTGAACCCAAACGGGTCGAGGTTGCTCTGCAACTGGGGCAGCGGCGAGCTCAACCCCAAGAGGTCGACGCCCGACGACGGCTGCGGCGTTGGGGTGGCGGTCTGGCCCAACAGGATCAGCCCGCCCGCCCCGTACAAGTCCAACGGGTTTTTGGTTTGCGGTGCCGCCGAGGGGGCCGCGGACCCGCCAAACGACAAGTTGGCCAAGTCGCTCAACAAGTCGTTGTACCCCTGGTTGTCCTTTTCGTTGTTGGAAATGGGGGCGTCGGTGTCGTCGTCGTCAAAGTCGATCAAGTTGGCCAGCCCGCCGCCGACGTTGATGTGCAGCGCCTCCTCGACCCGCCCGCCCTTGAGCAACTGGTACTTTTGCACCACGCTGTTGACCTGGTCGTTCAACGCCAACAACTCTTGCACCTGGGCCTCGTTGTCGCGGTCCTCCTCGACGATCTTGGTGATCATCGGCTGCGACAGCTTGACGCTGGCGTACAACTCGTGCACGGTCTCGTGACCGTCGCCAAGCCCCGACCCCAGCAGCTCGATGGTGGCCAACATCTCCGCCAAGATCTCCACCTTGCGCTTCAACTTGGCAATGTCCTTTGACAACTGCTTGCGGTTTTCCTGCACGTTGTCGTCCTTGAACCCGGCCATGATCTTCATGAGCTTGTTGGCCTCCTGCAAGTCCTGGGGCTTGCCCCGGCGGATCAACTCCTGCAACTTGGCCGAGTGCACCAACGCCTCCTCCTTTTGGATCTGCTCAAACAGCTTCAAGTTGTCCAGCGGGTTGAGCACCGCCGCGTCCTCGACCTTGATCTCGGGGAACACGTACCCCTTGTTCAGCAACAACCGCCGCATGTCCTTGACGTAGCCAAAGTCGTCCTTGTACTTCAGGGTGCGGCAGATCGTCTGGTACCACTCCTCGATCTGGGCCAAAATGAGCCGCTGCACCTTCAGGTACCGCGGCGGGGGGCGTTCGGGGAACCGTTTCACCAACTCGTTCAAGAACTCCTTGCGCAGAATCTGCAAATGAAACGGGTATCCACAGTTTTTCACCAAGTTGTCCAACAACGCAATCGCCAACTCCGAGATTTGCGGGTCGCGCTGGGAAATGAGCTTGACCACGGCAATCGCCGCCTCGCGGGGGGCGGACCCCTGCTTGTTGTTAACATAGTCGCAGATCTCGAGGTTGAGCGCAAGATTGGGCTCGCTGAGCGTGGGGCGACACGCCCGGTCTGGCAGTTAGTACGGGCACTCGTGGCTTTTGGTTAGGGGGTGGGGGCGCACTTACATATCCGCCGTAACAACTTGGGGTTGATCTTCGACAACGAGTAGCTCATCGTGTGCGGAATGTCCTGGGGGTGGCGGACCGGTGAGGTGTGTCTTGCCGACAACGAATTGCCTTGGCAAATTGTGTGCACAGTGCGAGTGCGGGCTGGCAACAAAATTGGAAAAAGCCGCACGACCCCTGACAACATGGACGATCCCCTCGAGCTCAAGGGGCTCCTGGTGAGTTTCGACTACCTCATGTACAAGATCCGCGACCGCATAGCCGGGCTCATCGAGGACACCGAGCGCGCGGTGGTGCTCAAGCAGCAATCGATCGAGGAAGACTACTTGGGCAGCCAGCTCAAGGTGTTTGAGACGATGGACGAGATAGCGGGGCTAGAAAAGCGGTGCGACGAGTTGGAGGGCGAGTTTGTCAAGTTGGACCAGCTCTACGAGTTTGTGGCCGACTTCCGTGCCCGGCTAGCCGCGGTGGAGGCGGGGTTTGCCCGGGTGTAGCTAGGTGTTTGATACCGCAGGCGGATGATTCACTATAGATTAGTATTACGTTTTATACACAAATTAGCACGGTTCAGTGGGTGTGGTGAGGAGGCTAACCACGGTTAGCGTGTGGGGAGTGGTGGTTTGGAGTCGGTGGGGTGGCCAACGTTGGCGGCTGCCTGGTTGCCAGCGGTTGCACTGCCAGCGGTTGCACTGCCAGCGGTTGCTTGGTGGCCGTGGCCCGTGGCTGCCTGGTTGCCCGCGGCGCCTGCAGTCCCCTTCCCGTTGCGCTTATCGAAAAACAGCTCATCCGGCTTCTGGGACACCGGAAGCGAGTTGCTGTACTTTTGCACCAAGTACTTTTCCAAAAGAATAAAGTTCCGCAGGTTACACTTGTAGGCTATGTTACAGAGGTCACCGACAATCGGGATGAGCCCAATGCCAAAGTCAAACATGATGTTGCCCATCATCTTCGTCCGCAACTCTGCCGGTAACCCGCCCTCGATCTTCTCGGCCCGCTTCAAGTTCTGCATCGACAAGAACAACGCAATGAGGTCCCCCACCCACGGAATGAGCCCAATGACTCCCGCCCACCCCACACGGAACCCACACATGCTGAGCAGGAGGTCCAACCGATAGGCGTTTTTTCGCACACTCTCCAACACCTTCAAGTCGTGCTGGGGGATGAACTGGGGAAGCTTTCTGCGCCGGTGGGCACCCTTGCGCTGGTAAAAGTGGCGCTCATCGTCGGGGATGGGCTCAAAGTACGGGTCTTCTTCAGGCCCCACCTTGAGATAGGAGTCCAAGTTGGTCTAGACGTTAGTGGCGGAGTCAATTAGCACGGGGGGCGGGGTACTCACCTTCTTCAAGAAATACTGGTAAAACAATTGCGACATGACTTGCTGGTTGCTGTTGCTCGTGTTTAACGCTCGTGAGGCTGAGGCTGGGGGTGCGTCGCATGTATGCAGGGGCTACACTATTTACGCCTTCTTTTTGGCTTTGAGTCGCGCAAAATGCTCTTTACGAAGGGCACGAAGGTCGGGGGGCTGTTCGATGCCTATTTCACGGCGGAACTCGTTGATGTCGCGTTCCAAGATGTGTTCCCAGTACACGTTGATCAACGGCTTGGCATTGAGCCCCAGTCGCATCGCCCACGGGTAGTAGATGGTGCGCAACCGCTCGCGCTGGGACGGCTTGAGCCGCAAGGGGGCAAACAACGCGCCCAACCCGGACATGGGGATCCCGATGTTCATGTACTCGAGCACCTTGACGGCGATTTCCCCCTCGATAATGATGGGGAGCCCCGTGATCGCGTGGTAGAAGTCGTGGCACTCCCGGTACCGCTGGTAGATGTAGGCCAACTCCTCGTTGTCAATAAACTTGACGGGCACCCGGGTGTCGGGACTGACCCCCTCCTTGTCCAACCAGAGGATGTAGTTCTTGCCAATGGTGTTGTCAGGCAACGCCCGGAGGTAGTCGAGGTCCAACGAGGTGCTGGTGATCCGCGGGCGTTCTCGGAGAATCTGGCGCCCCACGGGGTCGGACAACATCTGTTTCTGGAGCCGCTTCAACACAAACGGGAACGCTGTCAGCTCTCCGAGCCCAACAATGAACTCGTTGCGCTCGGGGTGGTAGTACGACCCGATCGACGAGCCAATCATCATCGCGAGCTTCTCCCAGGTGTACAACGGGACGTGTCCGGGATACTCGGGCTCGCGCCGCTCAAAGTGGCGCCGGGTGGACGGGTTACTGCGGTTGAGAGCGGCGTTGGCATCCTCGTAGTGGAGTTTACCCTGCTCCATCTGGTTGGCTAACCGGTTGTCCTCGCTGAAAAGAAGCGATCCAAGCGCAGCAGACGCTGCAGCTAACACGAACGGGCGTCGGGCGCCCTCTCGGCTGGCAGCCCGGGTGATTGTGTGGGCAAGCATGGTTCGGGAACTGGTTTTTCGATTGATATGTATAAAAGTATGCAGGCTATATCGGACGATTTTGGTTAGCGAAGCGATCTCGCCATATGGGCGGATAAAGGGGGTTAATTGTCGGGATAGAGGTAGGCCAATAAGCAGTCAAAAACGCGGGCGATGACGAGGGTGTTTGCGCGCTGGTTGGTCATTTTCGCCACCATTGCCGTTACTCGGGCTTCGTACGCGGAGCGCGACTCGTTAGCGTACTGTAAAAACAACCCGCTGTCGTATACGCGGGTCGACAAGCTAGCCGATGCCTGCATCACCTGCTCCACGCACTCCGCCACCAGGGTCGGGGATTTTGGTGGTCCATCGTTGTTTCCAAAGAGAATATCTCGTACTTTTGCAGTTTCGGACACAAGCAATGGTTCTGGAACGCTGGCAACCAGCTTTGAAACCGCTAGATACACCCTGTTGTTGATGACCGAGGCAACCCACGGTACGCTGGCCACCAAAGAGCCGCCGGCGGCAATGGCGTGGTAGAGATACGGCCGGCGCAGGCCAAAATTGGTGACGGTGGCTAACAACGAAAACGCCCGGTGGTGGAGCACATCGAACAGTTGGTTGCACCCTTTCTCGCCTTCGAGCCGAGCATTTTTGTAGGTGCCAGAGAGCCCCGCGACAAAGTTGAGTACGTTGGTGATTTTAGACCTCCAGCTCGAGTTGTCAGCATTTTTAGGCGCTTTTGGTTTCACAAGGCTCGCAATCTTGCCCGTTGTCTCCAAGAGAAACGGTGGTTCGGTCAACTTGTCAAACACTTTGGCTAATACAAGGTCTGCCACCAATGAGTTGACTAGGCGCGTGCCTATGACAGTAGACTTCAAGGAAAGATTTTCGGGTACCTTCGCAGTACTAGCTGACACCACCTTCTCTGTTATCGTTCGTAAGTAACTGCCCCTGTCAGTCAAGATCGGGTGCTCGTGGTCGTGGGTGCAGTCATCGTTACTGATATGACTCTCCAAGATAGCACACACCTCGTCCAGCAATGTTACCAATCTTTCTGGTTCGCTGGTGAGCCCTTGGATGCGTGTGACGAGGTCCTGAACTATGGCCACAAGCGTCGTGTACACTAGCTGCAAGAACTCAAGGTCGTCGGTGTTTAGTTTCGATAGGTACCAGGAAGCAATGAACTTGTCCACAATCACAGCAAGAAATAGATGGAGCTGGTAGTTGAGTGAGTCTGGGCCTGACGATGTCTGGGTTATGATGGTTGGTAGTGCTTCGCATAGTTCAGCCACGCTATCGGATTGTGGCGCAAATAGACGAAAGAGTAGCCGTACCTCCCCTGGTTGTGCTCCCGTGGTCACGTTATCATTGGCATCAGCTGATGCCTCCGACTGGCTCGCCATGTGCGTGTGGTCAGCCTAACTATACTCGTCTACTGAAAACGCGTAAGTGGAGTCGTGGGCTCAAAACCAGAAGCAGGAGGGGAAGATACGCTGGCGGCACGATTGTAAGGCTGCCACCAGTAAGAGTCACAATACCAGTTTTGTTGTAAATCCTTTGTTCTCCTTGCAATGGGAGTGGTCAATCCACCCTTGGGGGTCTATCAATTGCCGATAAACCTCCAACCTGTTGATTACGTGGCTCCAACGGCTTTGACATGTCCAATTTTAGCTAAGAAGTCCTTGAAACAGCTTGAGTTAGGAATTATATAAGATTAGAACCGATTGAGTTGAGAAATATACGGACTTTTGCTACTTGGAACGAAAACGGACTGACCGTAGGGCACTCTCCCTGTTACTCAGAGATTGTTATGACCGTAGAGGGCTCTCCCAGAGTCACTCGGGCTGGCTTTAACAGCCCTCCCGTCTACGGGGACTAGCCGTAGCCACCCCTATATGGGGCGTGACTGACGCCGTTTGCGTGTTCATCGCATCCCGCTGCAGAGTATTTCCATGCAAGTGATCGATTTAGCGAGGGACACAATCTTGGCGTATGCAGACCAAGTATATAGTGAGCGTAGAGGCCTATAGGTTGCAAAAGGGAGATGAGAGAACAAAGTAAACGGTTGATTCGTGTTATAACAAGAACTGGCTATCATCTCCCACCAAAACCAGGTTGGCGCCATAGCTGCTTCACTGGGAGCTGGACTACTCGTCGACGGAGCAGATAATTGGGTGCAAATTTACAGAAATAAAAAGAGTAGGTCAAGAAACGTACGAACAACCCATTGCGCTTTGGGTTGTGGCGTTCCTACTAATAAGGGTAAAACTGGGGGGCATTCTCAACTACCCATCCTCATTTTTCAAGATACAGGCGGATCCTAGGGAGATCGCGCATCCCGAGGCGCGTCATGCAGCGTCTACACTTCGAGTCTAAATTAAACGCGCTACAGACAGAGCGCAGGGTTACTGAGCATGTAGACCAGTGTTTTATACCATTAGCTATTCATACCAACTTCCCCGGGCTCAATTGCTCGTAAATTAACGATCGGCACCCATTGTTTGGGTGCCGATTACTAGTTGACATGCCGTTAATATCGTTCCCCGCTCTCCTGTCTACAGAGCGTTACCCGCCCCACAGCCCAGCCGCTGAGATATAAATATGGGTGCTCCCCCCAGATTTTGATTTTTTTTATCTACAACTTCCAACAGCCTCCACCATT
>JAKTTW010000094.1:0-45074 GCA_030560525.1 Diutina catenulata
GGGGGGGGGGGCGGGGGGGGGGGGGGGGGGGGGGGGGGGGCGGGGGGGGGGGGGGGGGGGGGGGGTGTGGGAGGGGGGGGGGGGGGCTGGGGGGCGGGTGTGGGGGCGGGAGGGGGGGGGGGGGCTGGGGGGGGGGGGGGGGGTTGGTGGGGGGGGGGGGGGGGGGCGGGGGGGCTACAAGGGGGGGGGGCGGGGGGGGGGGGGGTTAGACGGCCACGAAGCCGCCACCAACACCGTCAACGTGGGGCTCGTGAGTCATGTGGCTTACGGGTGGCTCGTAACCGCTATGAGTAATACGCTTCCCGGTAGCGGACGGGAAGCAGGAGCGAGCCGGTGGGGCTGCGGGGCTCGTACCCAGCCGCTTAGCCTGTTGTGGGTGTCCACGGCTGGGTGTGCTTACGTCCTTCGTTGACATGTGAGAATGACAAATGAGGCTAACAAATGAGCCTCCAAACAAATAGGCTCCAAAAAGTGAGGCTCCAAAAACGTGAGGCTCCAAACAATAAACTTAGCGGGTGGCTGGCCACCACACACTACTGCTGAGACGTAAGAACGGTCGCTACCGTTGACGGTCGCATGCTCACCGGCGTCATGCGAGTAATTAGTGCATCCTGTTTACCTGCTGTGGTACATACAACCGCACCAATCACCGGTGAGACCCAAAACCCGCTAAGCAAGCCGCTACGACAGCCGCTTCCCCCACTGCACTCCCCACTCTCCACCACACTCCTCTACTCACCCTTATCACCCGTATCACCTTTCCAACCCCGTCACCTTACCAACGCGTCACCTTTTCTCCCCTCTTCCTACCCGCCAACGGTCAATGCTACGTCGCCATGCAGCTTCGATCGACTGTACATAAATCCAACGGCGATCTGGATTGCACAGCTCAAGGAGGGGAACGACAATCAGCGCGTGACCATTGTCCCGAAAAAGCCCCTTTGCGGAGCCTTGACGCTAGCGCTAGCCTAAGCACGTAATTAGCGGCAACCAGATGTCCATGTTCTGATAGTCCGATAGTAAGCGAGAGAAAAATAAACATGCCCAAACAGGCGCATGGCATCTAAACAAAGAAACCTAGGCACGGCTAATCGTCCAGCGAGACAACAATGAGAAAGGGACAAACATGAAAAGGGACAACCATGAAAGGGAAATAGAAAGGGTGGTACGGCTGGGGGGCCGCGAGCGGCGCCCCCCAGACCCCCCAACGCCTTCGTGGTTCACAGAAGATGGGATTGATACCCTCATTTTCTGTTCTCTTTCTCTCTTCTCTTTTCCCTTTTCTCTCTTCTCTCTTCCCTTTTCTCTCTTCTCTTTTCTCTATCTGTCCCTCGTTCTTACATCACCTCTACGCTCCTCACCTCAATGCTCCTCACCTCACTATGCAACCCCATTGCAGCCACCTCAAACTGTCACGTTTCCAAAACCACTACCGTCTGCTAGCAATGTTCACAATCTTGCTCTGAAACGCTCTCGCTACCATTCCACATAACTCACCATCACAGCAAAAATGAGACAATCCAATACTTCTTCCCCTCACCCAATTCTTCCACTTAACTACTCCACCCACCTACCACTATCACTACACTTTAATGCCACTACTGCCTCCCTGCTTCCTGCTTTTCTCCCTGCTTCCTGCTTTTCTCCCTCCTCCCTGCTTCTCTCGCACTCAATTCCACTCCCCGACACTGCCCGATCGGGCGAAAACCAAAACACCACCGCTAGATAAACAATTGTTCGCGACCATCTTCATCACGTCTGTCCCATGAGTTCTCCGCTGAAGCTCCTGGCGCTCAAGTTCTTTGAGCAGATGGAGGAGCAGAACCTGCCGACACGGGCGCCGCTCGCACCGTCGTCACGCCACAACTTCAGCCCCACAAAAAAGCCCGCGGGCAACGAGGACTTGGACGCTCTCGCCAAGCAGTTGGAAATCACCCCGGTGTCGCCGCTGAAAACGCTGGCGTTGCGCTCGCGCTTCGAGCAGCCGCTGGCCACGGTGTCGCTGTTCCGCCTGGCGGGCCTGCTGACGGCGCTGGTGCCGGGCCTGGCCCCCGAGCTGCCCCGCAAGAAGCACGACCCGTTTGCCGAGGAACAGCCCGAGTGGGCCAACAAAAACTACAAGGACATCCTCAACATGTCGCCCAAGAAGCTGCCCACGAAGCCCGCGCCGCGAATGGCCCCGCTCAAGGCGCCGTTGGTGGCCACGCCGCCTCGCCCGCAGCCTGAGGCAGTGGCAGCAGCCCGCTCGGCTCCACGCCCGGTGCCAGCGTCGCCCACCCGGGCACCCCGGCTGCCGGCCAAGTCGGTGGCCCGCACGCTGGGCGACGGGTCACCGGGCTACGAGTATCTCTGCCGGATCCAGGCGCTCAAGAACTGGTTGGAGACGGTGCTCCAGGAGACGATCCCGCAGCTGGCAGCCGAGCTCATCCCGTACTTGCGCAACGGGATCCACTTGGCCAAGTTGGCCAACGTGGTGTTGCCGCTGAAGCGCGCGGTGTTCGCCAACGACCTGAAGCTCCAGTTCCGCCACACCGAGAACATCAACCGGTTCTTCCAGTTGCTCGACTACATGAACGTGCCCGACCTCTTCCGGTTCGAGCTCACCGACTTGTACGACGCCAAGAACGTCCCCAAGGTGTGGTTCTGTCTCCACGCGCTCACCTACATGCTCAACCGGATGAACCCGGGGTACCCGAAGGCAGACAACCTCGTGGGCACCCTCGAGTTCTCCGACAGCGACGTGCGGGCCGCCAACCGCGCGCTCGTGGGCGCCGGGTTGCCCAACTTTGCCAGCGCGGACTCGGACTCCGACGACGACGACGACGAGTTTGTGGCGCCGCCGGTGGCGCCCGCGGAGGTGGTGTACCGCGACCACGAGCCCGAGGTGGTGTACGTGGACCGCCAGCCCGAGGTGGTGTACCTCGAGCGCGACGTGCTGCCGCGGCGGGTGATGGTGTCGCTGGCGATGCAGACGGACCCGGTGCACGGGGTGCTGCAGTACTGTGACATAGCGACGCTGACCGAGCTCAAGAGAACAGAGCTGGAGCAGGAAACTCGTGACACTCGTGACCTTAACTCTCATGATGATCTTGACACCTCTCTGGATACTATTGACAACCACACTCAGAATTCTCCCACTCCGAATGATCTCACTCTGGAATCACGACCCCCCCTCCTGTCTCGCTACAAAGACGCAGACGACCTCGCGCTCGACGCGCTCGCGCCCCACATCGTCAAGCTCCAGGCTCTCGCCCGTGGCGCCAACTTCCGCTACCGCTTCTTCGTCGACAAGATCATGCTCAAGCTGTTCACCGACGAGATCGAGGAGCTCCAGCTGGTGGCCCGCGGGGTGTTGTCGCGCCGCCGCTCCGTGCACCGCCACCGCGCCCAGCTCCGCCACCTCCAGGGGTCCATCGTGGGCCTCCAGCTGGTGGCCCGCCGCAAGTTGGTGCGCACCACCCTCGAGCTGCCGCTCCTCGACGCGGCCGCCAGCGACCTCGCCCGCCTCCAGGCCAAGATCCGTGCCAACTACGTGCAGCGCTACGTGGCCATCACCCGTGCGCAGCTCGCCAAGGCCCAGCCGCTGGTGGTGGCGCTCCAGCTGGTGGCGCGCCAGCGCCAGGTCGCAGACCGCTACCGCGTGTTCATCTCGAACCTGCGGTGGTTGTTCCCGTTGATCACTGCGTTCCAGGCCCAGGCCCGCCGCCTGTTGGTCACCCGCCGGCCCCAGGCCAACGTGCCCGCAGCAGCGGAGGCCGCGGTCACCGCGCTCCAGCTGGTGATCCGTGGCGAGGCCCAGCGCTACTGGACGCACCGTGTGCGCCACAAGCTCCGCCGCCACGCGCCCGCGGTCCAGGAGTTGCAGCTGATTGCCCGTGGCGGGCTCGCTCGCACCCGCATGTGCAACAACGTGCTCGTCAACTTGTTGTACGAGGACGGGCCGCTCAACCGGTTGTACGCGGTGGCACGCGGCAACCGGGTGCGGCGCGAGGTGGCAGCGACCCGCCACCAGTTGGCCCGGGTCACTGCGTCGCTGGTGGTGCCCGTACAGACGCTTTTCCGCGGCGCTTTAGCCCGGGCCCGCCGCGACTTCTTGTTGGAGGACGTGTACGACCAGGTGGCGCTGGTGATTGCGGTGCAGCTGGCAGTCCGCGGGCACATGGTGCGGTTGGCCCACGACAGCCGTGCGTTGTACTACCACAACCACTTGGCGCAGGTGGTCAAGGCCCAGCTGATCATCAAGCTGTGGTGCACCCAGCGCGCGTACACCACGTTGTTGCTGACCAAGAACCCGCCGCTCGCGGTGATCCGGCGGTTTGCCTACCTTCTCTGCGACCTGCTGGGCGACTTCCAGCAGGAGCTCGAGTTGCTGGAGATCCGCGACCGCATCCTCGACGTGCTGAAGCACAACGAGCACTTGGAGCACCAGATCAACCAGTTGGACATCAAGTTGCTGCTCTTGGACAAGAACAAGATCACCATCGACGACTTCAAGAACAACAAGACCAAGTTCAAGCCCGCAGTGCGCCCGACGCTGGTAGTCAACACCCAGCTCCTGCGGCTGGCGCGCGCGCGGGTCGACTTCTTCCTGACGATGCTCTACTTGTTGCAGCTGAAGCCCGGGTACTTTGTGCGGTTGTACGCCTCGGGCAGCATCGCCAAGGGGCTGCCGGCGGCGCACGAGGTGTTTGCCGCGGTGGTGGCGCTCTTCCCGATCAAGGAGGCGCTGGTGTCCACCCACGGACGCGAGGAGTACTTCTTTGTCAAGTTGGTGGCGGCGCTCATGGAGCACGACATCCACACCCTGTGTGCGCAGGTGCTGGACATCACCAAGCACCCCAACACCTGGTGGATCGACTACTTTGCCCACATCAACAACCACACCTACCAGCGCCACCACTTGAAGCAGATGTTCCACAAGTTTGTGCTGCTGGTGGTGGAGGCGGACCACCTCGACTTTGAGCTGGACCCGGTGGCCATCCACCAGGGGCTTGTGGACCACGAGACCAAGGTGCACGGCCGGCTGGAGCGCGCCACCACCGTGACCGCGGCCCAGGCCATCAAGGACCCCGAGGTGCTGGCGCGGTTCGTGGCCAACTTGATGCTGTTGCGCGAGCTCGCCACCGTGTTGTTGGCGCGGGTGGACCAGGTGGTGGACCAGGTGCCCGTGCACGTCAAGTTGGTGTGCAAGCGGGTGTTCCAGTTGCTGCAGCTCCAGTTCCCGGACAAGCTGAACCACCAGCACTTGGCGGTGGCCGGGGTGGTGTTCGCCAAGCACTACTTGGCGCTGTTGCTCCAGGGCCCGGAGAACTTTGGCTACCTCATGCAAGACCCGTTCAACCCGCGGGTGGTCGGGGTGCGCGCGCGGTCCAACTTGCGCCAGGTGGCCCGGGTGATGGTGCAGTTGTTCTCGATGAAGCCGTTCTCCGACAACTACCTCAAGCCGCTCAACGACTACTTGGCCACCACCCACGCGCTGGTCAAGCTGGTGATCAACCGGTTGATCGACGTCGACGAGATCGAGACCGCGTACGACATGACCGACTACGACGACATCATCACCACCACCCGGCCCCAGCTCACCGTCGGGGTCACCACGATGATCGCGCTCGAAAAGCTTGTGACGGAGCACTTGGACGTGGTGTGCCCGTCGCCCGACGACCAGCTCTACCAGGTGATGGCCGCGCACGCCGCCGCCGAGCCCGGCGACGCCGACGACTACGTGGCGTTCACCGACATGGGCATGGTGACGCTCACGTTGAACCCGGCGACCCAGGAGGAGCTGTGGGCCGACGCCAAGGCCAACCTGTTGTTCACGGTGGCCAAGCGGTGCTTGTTGTACATCATCCGCGTCCAGGACGGCGACAACTTGTTGGAGCTCTTGGTGCTGGCGATCTCGCCCCAGTGCGAGCTCGACTTCCGCCAGATGGTGTTGGACGACGCCACCTCGCCCTACAACAAGACGCTGCTCGGGAACCTCAAGACCCTCACCTTCCACGAGCTCAAGAAGAAGACGCTCGAGTCGTTGCTCAAGCTCGAGAACATGGGGCTCATCTCGCGCAAGGACCTGTTCCAGACGGTGCTCAACCAGATCGCCATCGACATCAAGACCAAGAACACCCAGCGCGACAACCGCACCATGCAGTTGACGATCGCCGCCAAGGCGATTGCCAAGTTGACCACCAAGGAAACCGAGTTGCTGCGGCAGTTGGCCGACTACAACCGCCACGTCGAGCTGATCTTGCTCCACATGCAGCGGCTGCCCAAGGACCGCAAGTTGTTCAACATCATCCCGGTGTTTTCGAAGCAGTACTTCTACCACCGCGAGCTCCGCAAGCGCAACCGGTTGCCCAAGTTTGGCTCGTACAAGTACCTGGCGAAGAAGTTGATGGACCAGGGGGTGCTTCTCGACTACGGGCATCTCTCGTCGCTGAAGACCGACTTTATGTTTTCGTGCCACGAGGTGGGCACCTTCACCGTGGAGGCGGCCACGGGGTCGGTGGCGATCCCGGGGGCGTTGCAGAAGGTGACGTTGGACGAGTTGCTCAACTTGCAGTACGAGCACGAGGAGAAGCTTGTGTTGTTTGACGGCATGGCCACCTTCCACCTGGAGAGCTTGATTGCGATGATCTTCCGCAAGTTCTACGACATCAAGAAGGAGTGATTTATACCCATTTTTATAGTCATATGCACATTTATGAGAAGGGGGTAGGCCTGGGGGTACCTAGGGTAGGCCTGATACCTATGGTAGACCTGGTACCCAGGGTAGACCTAAAATACTAGGGTGGCTTTGTAGGTGAACGAGCTGGCGGTAATTGTCTGGTGTGCTGTGCACTGGGTGGTCCAAACGAACGGATGAGTAGATAGTGAGAAGACTCGCTGGGTGTTGTGACACATTCCCATTCTATGGTAACGTCGATTGGTACATAATACAGAGATACAGCTACTTCAACAACTGGTCGATCTTTTTCTCCAACGCCGCGATGCGCTCGTCCTTCTCCGCCTGCGCCGCGGTGAGCTTGTGGATCTGTTCCTCAAACTGGACGGCAATCTGGGCAAGCTTCTCCACGGTGGCCTTGAGGGTGGGGGCGTTGGCCTTGGTGTTGGTTTCGGGGGTCACCGGCGCGGGTTGCTCGTCCTTGGTGGGCTCGGGTTTGGTTTCTTCCTTGGCCGGCTTGAGCGAAGGCTTGCTCTCGGGCTTGGTCTCCTTGGGTTCAGCCTTGGTCTCGGGCTTAAGCTCCTTGGGCTCAGGCTTGGTCTCCTTGGGCTCGGGCTTGGTCTCCTTGGGCTCAGGCTTAATCTCCTTCGACTCGGGCTTAGCCTCCTTCTCATCCTTCGCCTCCTTCTCCTCCTTCTTTTCCTCCTTCGCCTCCTTCTTCTGTACCACGTCCCAGCCGTCGTTGTCGTCCACCTCGTCGTCAGAGCCGTCCTCAACCTTCTTGAGCATGGCGTCAACCTTGGACGACGACGTCAACGTGTCGTCAAGCTTGGGCGAGTCCTTCGTGGGCTCCTCTTTCTTGGGCTCCTCCTTCTTAGGCTCCTCCTTCTTGGGCTCCTCCTTTTTGATCTCCTTAGGCTCCTCCTTCTTCGCCTCCTTCTTCTGCGGCAGCGACGGCGCCAGCTCCTTCACCTTGGAAATGCTCACCGCAGGCGACGACGCGCGCAACTCCGACGGCGCCTCGCCCTCAAACACCGCCTCCATGCTCATCAAAAGCGGGCCAGTGACCTCCTTGCCCGCAAACCACTCCTCAGCAGTGCACGCAGGGGTGCCACTGGGACAGTCGGGGTAGATGTCGTCCTGGAACAACTCGGACTTGCGGGGCACAATAAACGAAATGGGCTCGATCACCGAGTCGCGGATCGTCTTGTACAGCTTCACCACCTCGCACTCGCGCACGTTGCACGCGCTCTTGGGAGCCACCGCAAACCCGCGCTGGGGGTCGGTGGAGCCGTACTGGGAGATCTCATGCAAAATGTCGTTGTCGTACTCGTAGTAGCGGATGTTACCATCGCCCTTGCCGGCAAGATACAAGATCAGGCATGCCTCGTCGAAGTGGGGGATGAGCACGCCGGATGAGGCGTCGATCACGGTGAACCCGTTGATGGGGCCCTTGTCGATGGCGTTGACGTCCCAGATACCCACCTGGCGGTCGCTCAACCGGTCAAAACCCGTGGTCAACACCCGGTCGGTGTTGCCCAACCACACCACCCGCGACGGCTTGGCGCCGGTGTGCGACGGGCCCTCGGACACGATCTCGCCCTTGCGGATGTCCCACACCCGCAACCGCTTGTCGCGCAGCGTCGTGGCCAACAACAGCCCGTTGTAGTTGAAGGCAAATGACGTCACCAAGTCCTTGTGCTGCAAGGTGATCTCGGCCTTGCCGGTGTCCAAGTTCCAGATCTTGACGGTGTAGTCGAGCGACAGCGACGCGATCACGTTGGCCGCACACGGGTGGAACTTGACGTGGCCCACCTTGCGGGTGTGTCCACTGAGCACCATCTTGGGCTCGGTGATGTCCTTGACCTCGTCGTTGTCGTCGGTGTAGTGGTGGAACAGGTAGTCCTCGGGGATGTCCCACACGCAGATCTTGCTGTCGTCGGCCGCCGAAACCACCTGGCGCTTGTTGAACGGGTTGAACGCCGTGTCCATGACAGGGGCCTTGTGCCCGCGGAACAACGGCACGATGTCGGGAGCGCGGCCCACCTCAGACACAGGCACGATGGCAAACGCGCCACCGCCCGAAGCGTCCCAATTGACCGCCAAAAAGTCGCCGTTGGCCTCGATAATGTTTGAGTCCCACGCGTTCTTGGTGATTTTCAAGTTTTCGTAGCACAACTCCTTTTTGGTGGCCTGGCCAAACACATGGCGGTACTTACTCGCCCGCACAAACTTTCCACTGTTTTGTTAGCCCAATTCCGAGGGGGTGGGGGTGGATATACCTACCTCATATTGACAACGGTGTCTTTTCGATTGGTACGTCGACCAAAAATATCGCACTTGCTCGCGGGCCGTGTGCCGGAGCCACTGCTGGGCATTTAACCAAAGGGGAAAAATTCGCAACACGCGTACGTCGAGGGAGGGGTCCGGTGTAGTGACGGAATGTGGGGCGCGAGGGTTTAGGTGTCTACGTGGAGGTTGGTTGAGCGGTGGTCTTGTGGAATTTCATTGGTCAGTAGGTCGTGTGCACATACTGGTTCTGTGCTCATGCTGGGGCTCAGGTGATCTGTCAGCGAAGATCTAATGACAGGGGATATTTTGGGAGGTGAGTGGTGGCGGAGGGGGTTGCAGGTTGGTGTTCCTAGGGGTGTTGGTTTAGGAAAGCTTGTTGGTATTTGGCGGCACACGTAAGCTTTGGTACTTTTCATATTTGCTACTATTTTAATTTTGCAAGAAATGCCTTGTGGGTCAAATAACACTCAAACCTAACAAACTTGGAGGATCATGTATTGAGGACACTTGGTGATGGTCAAAATTTTATTGAGTGCTTAGCCCAAGACCGACAATATTTTTGTATTTTTGCAACCATTTCAGCAAATGATGAGAGAAGGCAAGACATACCGCGTTCGAAACTAGACCTCGCAGTGGAAAATATTGTCTCAAATGTGACAACACAAACCAGGGACACCGATAGCCACTTCAGAGCTCGCTTATAATCACACTGTGGCTTTTATATGGTCATTAACGACTACCTTCGCCTGGAAACCAACCGCGTTTTTTGGGCAATAAACTGCTTAATTTGTGAGAGTGCAAAAACAGAACGCGTACATGATCACTAGACAACCCTCTAAAGCAAAGTCACCTACCAAACACCAACATTAAAATCAGATTCGCCCTTGTTAGCTCCAAGCGCCCGAGAACAGGTCAAAATTTCCCAACTTCAGAAATGGTTCTGTAGTCTAGTTGGTTATGGCATCTGCTTAACACGCAGAAGGTCCCCGGATCGAGCCCGGGCGGAATCACTCTCTTTTTGCCCCGCGGGCTTCCTTTTTGGCGGCTGCAAACCGGCGCAGTTACCACTTACCCTCACCTCACGTCCACATACTTAGTTTAACATCTTCTACAAGCTTTAGTCCCAAACACAAGATCGACTGGTCACGAGCACGGGAGTCTGTGTCAATCAAACCCATACAGGCCGCTTCATCAACGGTTCTGTAGTCTAGTTGGTTATGGCATCTGCTTAACACGCAGAAGGTCCCCGGATCGAGCCCGGGCGGAATCATTGTTTTTGCTCCCAGTCTTTTTGCCGGTCGTCCACCCTCGTCACTGTTCCACCAGCTCGCTTATCTTTCAGTCTTTGAAAAATCTCGGACCATCGGGTCATGAGCACTGGAATTTCCTAATCCATACCAATCCACCCGCTTTCATCAACGGTTCTGTAGTCTAGTTGGTTATGGCATCTGCTTAACACGCAGAAGGTCCCCGGATCGAGCCCGGGCGGAATCACTTTTTACTTTTTGGACCCCTAGCGGGGCAAATGTATCATTAGGTCGTTAGCGGTTATAGATCGATAAAGTAGGCGTCCTTGACGTCGGCAAACTTGTGTTTCTTGTAGCAGTAGTGGCACTTGAAGGTGTCCTGCCCCTTCTTCAGCAACTGCCACACACTGTCCTTGAGAGCCACGTGCTGACAGTGGTCGAGAACCACCACCGGGTTGCTGGTAGTGGGCGCCTCGGGCCCATCGGTGATGGGCATCAACTGTTCCTTAGACACTGGACAGATAAAGATCGGGTGGAACCGCCAAAGGAAGCGCGGGTTGTCTGCGAGCTGGAACGGAAGGTCAAACGACAGCGAAGCCACCTTCTCGCCAGACTCTAGGGTGATCAACTGGTTGGCGGCGTCGGCCAGCGGCGCCTTACCCAACTTGCGTTGCAACAGGTTGTACTTGTAGAACGACGGCAAATAAACGAACCCAGCAAGCACAGCCTGGAAAAGCGACGAGTCGTCCAGAAGGCCCAACTGGCGGCAGAACTCCAGGGTGAACTCGTGTGCCAAGGTGACAAACACCTCGTGGTGGGCGTGGATATCGTCAAAGCACATGAGAATGGAGGTGACAAACACCGTTTCCGGGGGCAGTGCGGAGTTGATTCGCGAGTTGCGTGACTTCTGGAGCTTACCGAAAAAGCGTGGGAGCGCTCCGTGGGCAGGACTGGTGTCGTACACGAGCAACATCATGAGCGATGAGATCTCGTTGGCGTGGTCAACAAAGAACTTGGCAAAGTGCTTCTGGGCATAGGAGTACGCGGCCATCAGGTTTGCCGCCGCCATCCCCGCGGGATCGCTGAGGAGAAGCACAAACTGGAGCACGTGGAACTTGAACTCGATGGCCCGCAGCGCCGTCTCCAGCGCCTCCAGCGGGTGCTGGGTGAACCACGCCAACACCAGCGAGAGGTCGTGGTGCTTCACCACCGCGTCCACCATCTCCTTGAGCTCGGCGAACTGGCTGAGTGCCTCCGGATTCATCGGGGGCCCCTCGGGGTCGAGTTCGTCGACCAACTCAGGCACAATGTCGCAGTGCCCGCTCTTTAGGAGCTGCAAGATGATCAGCCGCGTGAGCTGCTGCTTGTTGGCCACCTCTGTGGCGTGCAGAGCCTCTGCCAGCGGCACTAGGGGGTAGTTGGCCATGTCGAGCGGGTAGGTGTAGGCGTCGTCGATGTCCATTTTGAACTTTGGGTGGTTGACCACGTTCTTGTTGAACTTGTTGATGGCGGAGTTGTACCCCTTGAGGCCCGAGATGCTCCCCTTGTACCACTCGTTGGTCACTTTGGCAAGGTCAGCCTCCAGGGACGCCTCGCGCTCGAGGTCGGCCTCTATTTGTTTGAGCTGGGCCAACACGTCGTCGGACTGGCGGTAGAGCGCCTCCAACCCCTCGGACGCGGCATTGTACGCGCCAAGCTCGCCGCTGAGGGTGTCGAGAATACTCATGGGGTCCTGGTGGTGGCAGTGGCGATTTGGTAAGGGTGCGTCTCACGTGACGCGGGGTTAGCTCAGCAAGGGGGAACAACGACCGGGTGGGCAGTTGAGAGAACGCTAGCACATTTAGTTGTTTTGTTGTTTTGCCTTGCTTCTCTTCGTGACTTTTGGAGGTTCGATCGGGCAGTGTCCCCGCCCTCCACAAAATTCATTAGCCGGGCTAATGGACTGCGGAGCGCGTGCTTCTAACCAGGAGTAAGTATACCCAGCCCAACAAGGATATCGAGCAATTGGGTGGGTGGGGGCATTCTGTGCAACTCCAGCAGCCCTCTTTCTACTCGTACTAAGGTCCCAAAACACGCACACACGGTCTCAGCCACTCGCTTCGTCTCACCCACTCTTTGTCTCACTCTGGTCTCTCACCTCACTTACAATTACGCTCGACGCACTTTCACACTACGATGGCAATCTCCTAGCACCAACTCCACAAAAACCCCACACTACCGCACAACAACTGCACCCACACAACCACAATCACAACCACAACCACAATTCCACCCCACCACCACACCACCACGTAGCCCACCACCCCATCCCACCGCTCACCACCACCACTCTCCATCCCTTCCCCCTCCATACCGCACACGAGCCCTTACCCCAGATCGACCGCACATGCTAAAAACCAGGGCCCGAAAAACACCCATTCCAGACACCATGAGCAAGCCGTTATTCGACGTGCCCGACCCGGCAGACCCGCTGGCGGACACGGTGGCGGGCGACGACGTCCCCGTGCAAGCGCGCTTCTCCAATGGCGGGGCAGCTCCGCTCAAACCCGCGCTCGTGGCCCGTCCGCAGACGCTGCCGTTGCTCAGCCTGACGCCCCCGACGGTGGCCAAGGCGTTGGTGAAGGCGTACCCGTACTTGGTGATTGTCAACCGGTTGCTCGCGGTGGCCACCTGGACCAACGACAACCAGTGGATCAACTTGACGTTGGTGGCGCTGTTTGCGCTCACCGTGCTCTACTTCGAGACGTTGGTGGTGTGGCTGGGCCACATCATCCTCGTGGCGATCGTCACGGTGTACGCCACCATCAACAACCACATCATCGACCAGGGAGGCGTGCTGCCCACCCTCGACGAGGTGGTGCACCAGCTCACCGCCACCTGCATCAAGGCCGACATGTTGTTGGTGCCCATCACCAGCTTGAGCCTCACGGCGTACGACATCAAGCGGCTCATGTTCACCACGGTGTTTTTGACGCCGTTGTACCTCGCGCTCACCTTCCTCTTGGTGCGCCCGCGGCTGTTGGTGTTGGCCACCGGGTTGTACGTGCTCACCTACCACCTGGTGTACCTGCGGGTGTTGCGGCGGATGTTGTGGCGGTTCAAGGCCACCCGGGTGCTTGTGTTCTACTTGACGGGGCTCGACTTTAGCGTGGCCAAAAACAAACTGTTGTTCCAGGCCGCCATGGCCAAGATGAACCGCAACACGTTTGACCCCCAGGGCAAGCCGGTGCGGTTCACCTACGTGATCTACGAGAACCAGCGCAAGTGGCTCGGCATCGGGTGGACCCTGAACTTGTTGACCTACGAGCGCACCCCGTGGACGGACGAGTTTTTGAACGAGCTGGCGCTGATCGAGGACTTCAAGTTGCCCGAGGCGGACGGCGACACTCCGTACACGCTGGGGTTTGCCGGGGCCACCTGGCGGTGGGTCGACAAGACGTGGCGACTCGACTTGACCAACGATGGCGCCATCCAGTTGCCCGCAGCGAAACGCCTGAAGACCACGGCCAACCCCGGCACCGACGAGGGCTACGTGTACTCGGACAACACCTGGAAAAAACCGGCGGCCGAGGACACCTTCCTGAAGTACACCCGCCGGCGCCGGTGGATCCGCACCGCCGAGCTCGTGTTCAACGAGGCCCCGGAGGTCGAGGTGGTGCTGGCCGCCGTGGGCACCACCGCGCTCGAGGACAAGCTGGACCCGCGCAAGCGCAAGTTGCGGTTTGCCGAGCTGGACACGGTGCTGGTGATCGACGACAACGCAAGTAGTTAATCTAGAGGCTTACGGTATAGTGCGCGTAGATCGGGGTTTCGGTGTTTGTCCGGAGTTAGCCCTGAAAACACGGATTTAGCCATCCGGAGTTCGTAGCTGGGTCCCGAAACCACCACGGTGGGGCTCATACTACGTAACCACTACTACGACCACCTGGGTTACCCCTGGGTTTCCCCGTGTTGCTCCACGGTTTGCCAAGCTCGGTAACACCCATCACCACAGCCCCTGGCGCTAGGAACCACCTGCCACCGCGCTTAGTTCCGTCTCGATCTCGTCCCCTTTAACCGAGACCGATGCAAAAATGGGCTGATATTTGCTGTCAACGGGTACGCCCGTCCCAGGGTCGGCTCATCGAGCCCAGTGCGCGACGGCGTTTTGCCCACGCCAATTTCCGTGCTGCCTACTGCAGAAAAAATGCTTTTCGGTGCGAGCGATAAGCGTGGGGTACCTGAGCCAGGCACCACCACGGTTGCTGTGAGTGACCACCGGAGGGGGCATCGCCAAAAGCCTCCCCAGCGATCCGGAGGCGGCCAATGCCCTGCTGCGGGCCCGCACACGCCCGTTTCAACCGTTGGACATTCCCCCACACCCGCTGCATCGCGGGCTGTGTGCCGGACATTTTGCCCCAGCCAAAGCGGGCACGGAGATTTCCGTGAGGGCGAGCCAGTATATAAATCTGCGGCGGTTGCTGGTGAAAAATCATCAACCAAACAACCAACTAATCAACAATGTCTAACAACTTCGAAATCGTCAAGTCTTCCTACGGTAAGGGTAACGTCAAGTTCCTCAAGGTCAAGAAGAACCCCTCGAACAAGAAGGAGCAGGAGGTGATTGAGGCCAACGTCCAGGTGTTGTTGAAGGGTGAGTTCGACGTGTCGTACACCAAGGCTGACAACTCCCCCGTTGTCCCCACCGACACTGTCAAGAACACCATCCTCGTTGAGGCCAAGACCCAGGAGGTGTGGCCCTTGGAGAGATTCGCCGCCCACTTGGCCAAGCACTTCACCACCAAGTACGCCCACGTCCACGGTGTGGAGATTGACATCATCCAGCAGCGCTGGTCCAAGTTCCCCTTGCGCAACGGCAAGGTCCACGAGCACTCGTTCAAGCACGAGGGCCCCGAGACCAAGCGCGTCCACTTGGAGTACGACGAGAAGTCCGGCAAGTTGTCGATCACCTCTGGTATCAAGGACTTGACCGTGTTGAAGTCCACTGGCTCCATGTTCTACGGCTACCACGAGTGTGACTACACCACCTTGAAGCCCACCACCGACCGTATCTTGTCCACCGACGTCGACTGCCAGTGGCAATTCGACCCCAAGGCTTTGCCCACTCTCGACTCCGTGTTCAAGGCTGCTGACGCCGGTGTCTTCGACAAGGCCTACAACACCTCTCGCGAGACCACCTTGGAGCTCTTCGCCAGAGAGAACTCTCCTTCCGTCCAGGCCACCATGTACAACATGTCGTGCGAGATCTTGGACAAGGTCGCTGAGATCAAGGAGGTGTCCTACAACTTGCCCAACAAGCACTACATCTTGTTCAACTTCGAGTGGAAGGGCATCAAGAACAACGACGACTTGTTCTACCCCTCTTCCGACCCCAACGGTCAGATCAGATCTACCGTCGGCCGCAAGGGCGCTAACTCCAAGTTCTAAGTTGGCAGAGCCGGAAAAAGGCCTGGCGCCTATAAGTGTGTTTTTTAATCAATGTTTGGATCCCATAAAAACCAGTACTGTAGTTTGTGCCTCAATTGGCTGCAAATCCAAAATAGCCCACAGTAGCAGCAGATGCAAGTGAACCCGCTCACAGGGGTTTTCAGGGCAGCGAGGCGCAGTTCAAGGCACTAACACCCTTTATATCATCGTGCTTGGCCTCCCCCGCCAATCGGATCACCCCGGCGTCGCCCGCGATATCCCGAACGGTTTGGTGTCCCGATATTTTCAGCATATGAGCCCGCGCGCCGTCAGTTATGCGTTGGGAGCCCCGAAAGCATCGTGAAAAATCACGTCACTGTCACACTAGCCATGGACCGTTCCCACGTATTCACGGCAGTGGCCGCTGCGGCGGCCACGATGGGGTTGTACCAGGCGTACCAGCGGTACGTCGCTGCCCCCGCGCCCGCAGAGCCCGCGGCGCGCCCGCTCCCGAAGTACTCGGAGGAGCTCATCCAAGAGCAGTTGGCCCGCAACTACGCGTTCCTCGGAGACGAGGGGATGGCCAAGGTGCGAGGCCAGCGCATTGTGGTGGTCGGAGTTGGTGGAGTGGGCCTGTGGGTCGCCACGATGCTTGTGCGAGCCGGTGTGGGACACATCAAGCTCATCGACTTTGACCAGGTGACGCTTCTGTCGCTCAACCGCCACGCTGTGGCCACCGTGCGGGATGTGGGCACGCTGAAGGTGCAGTCGCTCAAGAACCACTTGTCCCAGGTGGCCCCCTGGGTCGACATCGAGGTCGTCAACCTGTTGTGGACCAAGGAACACGCGGCCGAGCTCATCTACGGGCGCGACAACGGGTTCAACCCCACGTACGTGGTGGACTGCATTGACAACATCGACACCAAGGTCGATTTGTTGGAGTTCTGCTTCAAGGAGAAGATCAAGGTGATCTCGCTGGGCGGGGCTGCCGTCAAGCTGGACCCCACCAGACTCAACATCGCCGACATTTCGAAGACCGAGGAGGACGCCTTGCTGCGCCAGGTGCGAGTGAGACTCAAAAAGCGCGGCATTGTCGCTGGCATCCCCGTGGTGTTCTCGGCCGAGAAGCCCGACCCGCGCAAGGCGCAATTGTTGCCCATCAGCGACGACGAGTTGCAAAAGGGCAGCGTAGACGAGTTGACGGCGCTCAAGAACTTCCGCGTGCGCATCTTGCCCGTGTTGGGGACGATGCCCGGGATGTTTGGGTTGACGTTGGCCACCTACATTCTCACCGAGGTGCTGGGGTACCCGATGGAGCCCGTGGTGGGCAAGAACCGCTACCAGATTTACGACGCGTTTTTGCAGGGGTTGGCGGCCCAGCAGGTGCGGTTGGGGTACAAGGACAACCGGTTGCCCATTGCGTTGCGTGAGGTGCCCTACATTTTGGAGGAGGTGTTCCGTGGCAAGTCCCCCGTGCTGGGGTTCCTGACGCGGTTGGCGCTCACCCGGTGGGACCCGCAGCACGACTTGTCGTTCCAGAACATTGTCGTCATGACGAAGGACGAGGTCAAGAAGCACGAGGATGAGGTGTTGCTTGGGGGCAAGTCGTTGGAGGAGGTGTACCCGCAGCCCGTGCTTGACGCCGTGGCCAAGCGGTTCGCCGAGGAGCGCTACTACTCCCAGTTTAAATAATTGCATGAATACCACGTCTAGCCGCACGGCTAAGCGAGATCTTCCGATCGCAATGCGACGTAGACCCCACATGGGATTAAGTTTTTTCACATTTGCCACCGTGATCTGATCACTTACATTTCTATTATTGTAGATTTCACCCTTCCCTCTCACCCCCTGCTTCACTTCCCCTCCCTACGCCCCCTTTCCTTCCTCTTTCCCCACCCTTCTTTCCCCACCCAACAGGATTTCTTTTACCCTGTCTGTCGGTGACTCTGCACGTGACTCGCGCTGGCTACCGCTGCATGTAATGGAACCGTTATCTGTGGCAAAGAGCAACCCCAAATCAGCCATGTGCTCGAACCCGATCCTATGGCTACCGCAGCTCGTGGTTCTGATATTCATCACCGCCCACGAGACCGGTAAAACCTCCCGCAAACCCGAGGGCAAGTGCGAGTTGGTGGGGACATTCTCGTTGATCACCCAGGCGCTCTTGGGGTTGCTATGCTTATCGCTGTTGATCGTGAAGCGGTACTACGAGTATCCGGTGCGCCGGACGTGGAAGGTGTGGATGTTTGATGTGCTGAAGCAATTGGTGGGGGCGTTTGGCGTGCACGTTTTCAATGTGATTTTGCTGACGGTCAAGTCGAAGGACGGGGTCGATGTGGCGTGGGGTTCGGGCCTGTTTGAGGACGAGCCCGTGGACGACGATCCCTGCGACTGGTACTTCTTGCTGATTGTGTTGGACTGCACCATCGGGGTGTATGTGTTGTACCTCGTGTTCAAGTGGGTGAACCAGTTCTGTAAGAAGAAACTACGGATAACGCAGATCGACTCGGGCGAGTACGGCAACCCCCCGCGGTATCGCGCCTACTTCAAGCAGTTGGCGATCTACTTTTTCTGCTTGATGGTGGCCAAGCTTGTGGTGTTTGCCATCGTGTTGTGCTTCGAGGACCAGTTGTTGTGGATCACTCACAACATCATTTTGATCTGGTTCCGCGAGTACCCCGACGAGTTTGAGATCTTCATGGTGATGTTTGTCATCCCCATTGTCATGAACTGCTTGCAGTTGGTGTTGGTGGACAACTTTATCCAGAACCAGGTGGCCAAGTACACCAACACGATGATGCTGACGCGGTTTTTCGACGACGAGACGAGCTCGCAGATCGACCGCGACGCCATGAGCATCTTCAACCGCGAGGAGACCAAGCGGCGCCGAGAGAACTACGGGGCTACTCTGGACTCGGACTAATAGCCGACCCGTGCGACTGCGAAAAATACTACTGAGTCTGTAAACGCATAGCTCCTTAAACGCATATAGATATAATGAGTAAACGAATCAAGGTGGAAATGGCCGCAACGTACTTGGGCCCCGGCTGGCACCGCTGTCAGACACAGTGCCGATCATTACCAGGGTCTAGACCGACACTGCCCAATTGCACTAAAGCGATTAAGGAGAGGTCACACCAGTAGGACGAGTAGACAGAGAGGCAGAAGTCCGGACAGTGCCCCGCATGGAAGACTCCGAGATAAAAGCTAATGCGCGTACGGTTTTTTCAACTCACTATGGTTGACTACACGCTCTACCTCGTCACTGACCTGACAATGGTACCCCAAGGGTGCACGTTCCTCGACCAGGTGCGCCAGCTGGTTGAGAACGGGGCCACCATTGTCCAGCTCCGCGAGAAACACCTCCTGACCCGCGACTTCATTGAGCGGGCCCAGCAAGTCCAGGAGATTTGCCGGGCCAAAAACGTCCCGCTCATCATCAACGACCGGGTGGACGTGGCGCTCGCAGTAGACGCAGACGGCATTCACGTAGGCCAGGATGACATGCCTGCCAAGACGGTGCGCCAGCTCATTGGCCCCGATAAGATCTTGGGGGTCACCTGTTCGACCCCTGAAGAGCTCCAGGAGGTGGTGGATGAAGGGGTAGCGGACTACGTGGGCATTGGCACGGTGTACCCGACCAACACAAAGAAGGACGTCACCAACCCGCGCGGCACGGGCCCGATCGGGATCCGGAAGATGCTCTCGGTGCTCGGACAGCACAACAGCAAACACGACCAGATCCGGTGCGTGGCCATTGGCGGGGTCAACCACTCCAATGCGTCCAAGGTGATGTTCCAGTGCCGGGTGGGCGACCAGGGGTTGGATGGGGTGGCCGTGGTGTCGTGTATCATGGCCCTGCCCGATTCTGGCAAGGCCACCGCCAGCCTCGACACCATTCTTCGTGAGCCGCCCAAGTGGAGCGTGTCGTCGTCTACAGAACTTACTAGCGACGTCATGGCCCTTGTGAGCCAGCACTCGCCCCTTGTGCACCACATCACCAACGATGTCGTGAAAAATTTCAGTGCCAATGTAACCTTGGCGATCGGAGCTTCGCCCATCATGTCCGAGCTTGCATGTGAGTACTTTGAGTTTGCACGGGCTCCCCACGTTGCCGGGCTTATTAACTTGGGCACTCCAGACGACTCTACGATGGCGTTATTTACCGAAGCTCTCAGGGTCTACAACGACGCAGGGAAGCACATTGTGTTTGACCCGGTGGCTTGTGGGGCCACTGCCGCCAGACTTGAGGCCACCACCAACGTGCTTAATGCAGGGCAGGTGTCGGTGATTAAGGGGAACGTGGGCGAAATTAGCGCCGTTCACAAATTATGCAGCACTTACGCATCAACGGCTAGTGAAGAGCTCATGCGAGGTGTAGACTCTTTGGTCAGTATGTCCGACGACAAGGTTGCCGCGATGGCATCCGAGGTGGCTCGGGAGTTCAAGTGCGTGGTGGTGGTGACGGGCAAGACCAACATCGTGAGCACGGCTGCGGACAGCCACAAAGTGGCGGGTGGGGGTGAGCTCATGGGCCGGGTTACAGGCACGGGGTGCTCGCTTGGTAGCGTCATCGCGGCAGCGTTGGCGGTTACACCGTCCTTTGATCCCAAGCACGTGGCAAATGCAGTGGTGGACGCAGTTAAGCGCTACAACGAAGCTGGTGCCGCGGCCATTGCGGCACTGAGCGGACCGGGAGCGTTCCTCTCCCACTTTCTCGACCAACTCTACGTGTAGCACAATACAGATCTTCTATCGAGACACAAAGCACCGTTCGGCAAAAGAAATGGCTAAAGCGTTCGCACTTTTCCAGCTATTGTTGTCAGTTTATTTTATAGAGGGGTTAACTTTAAAAGGTGAACGGGGTGGGGAAGTATGACGCTGCGAAAGCCGTCGCAAGCAACCATGAGGTCATCGCGACGCTTATCGTAATGACTGCACGTCAAAAATGCTAAAATTTCTGTTTCATCGGTTTTCATTATGTCACTTCGGGTTAGTCCTGAACATAACGCCGCAGGGAATAGGTAAATCCCCCCACGTTGTGTAAAATTAGCGAACAATCAAGATTATTGTTTCTCCTCCCGTTTGTCACAAGAGGAACCACCCAGCTGGGTTTCGGTATCGACCTTCTCAATGCGCCACCCCCTGCCAAGCAGGCAACTAGATCTCGATCCGGTTCAGGTAGACCCTTCCCGACCCTCGGAAATTTTTCTTGGCACGTGGTGCATACGAACGGCTCTACTTCTAAAAGAGTAATTATGTCCGACAACGATAAGAATGGGCGTATAAAGCGATGGCGTATCCCAACAATAGATCTCTCACTTCACTATGGTTCTCTTCGATCACGTTAGAGATAAGCAAGTCGTGGAAAACGTCGACGACGGTACCCACTTCAAATATGACCGCGAAGCGCGTAAGCGCAGATTCGACAAAGGTACTCGCCTCAAGGACATCTTTGTCATCTTGTGTGCTGGGTTTGCCTTGATCTCTGACGGGTACCAGAACAACGTCATGTCCATGCTTAACACCGTCTACGCCATGCAATTCCCTAAGGACTACGACTCGCTGATGAAGACCAACGTGTCAAACGCGTCTTTGATCACCACAATCGTTGGCCAGGTGGTGATTGGTATCTCGTGTGACTACATTGGCCGTAAGACCGCCATTGTTGTCGGTACGTTCTTCTTGATTTTCGGGTCGATTATTTGTGCTGCCTCGCACGGCTCCACTATTCATAACTTGCTCATGATGTTAATTGCAGGACGAGCGCTTGTAGGGTTCGGCATTGGTGCCGAGTACCCTGCCAGTTCTGTTTCCGCGTCAGAAGCCGCTAACAACTCGGTGAAGAAGCGGGGGATGGTGTTTGTGCTTGTCACCAACCTCCCGCTCTCGTTTGGTGGCCCCTTTGCCTTGATTGTGTTTTTGATTGTCGTGCAGATTACGAAGACCCACCTTGACGGGTTGTGGAGAACGATGTTTGCCATTGGGTGTTTCTGGCCATTGTCGGTGCTCTACTTCCGGCTCAAGCTTTCGACTTCTGAGCTCTACAAGCGTTCGGCCATTAAGAAGAGCCCTGTACCCTATTGGTTGACATTGAAGTACTATTGGCCTCGTATGATCGGTAAGTATCCTGATGAATTGCCTGTTTCGGTTGCAGGAGCCGTGCATAAAAATTTCTGGTTTCCCCGCATACCGTTTACACTTGCAACCGCATAACGCGATTACTAACTAATTTAGGTACGATGGGTGCATGGTTCCTTTACGATTTCGTGACCTTCCCCAATGGTGTGTTTTCCGGAACTATTATTGCTGGGGTGATTGAGTAAGTATTACGGATTTCCGCGAATTTCTTTTTGCAGCCATACTAACTGTTTAGTGCCGAAGACAAGAACAACTTGACCCGGATTGCCGAGTGGAACTTGTTGATTGGTGTCATTGCCATCCCTGGTGTGATTGTCGGTGCGTTCTTGATTGACCGCATTGGCAGAAAGTACACCATTATTGTTGGTTTCACCGGTTACATCGTTTTCGGGTTGGCCGTGGGTCTTGCTTACGACCGGTTGACCAAGCACATGGCTGGGTTCATTGTGTTGTACGGATTGATGATGTCGTGTGGTAACTTGGGCCCCGGTGACGGTATGGGTTTGGTGAGTAGTGAGTCGTATGCCACCCCCGTGCGTGGTACCGCTTACGGTCTCTCCGCTGCCATTGGTAAGGTGGGTGCCGTGGTCGGTACCCAGGTGTTTACCCCCATCCAGGACAACTTAGGTAAGAAGTGGACGTTTATCATTGCGGCCATTTGCGGGCTTGCGGGCGTGCTCGTCACCTTCTTTTTCATCCCCAACCTTTTGGAGGACGACTTGATGGAGGAGGATATCAAGTACATGAACTACCTCCGTGACAACGGCTGGACCGGTAGTTTCGGTACGAACGAGGAGCTCACTCACGAGGAGCGCGAGTGGAACAACGAGGACGAGTCCGCTTCCGACGAGGACAACAAGGTCATGATCGACCACGACTACAACAAGTCCGACATTAAGTCCGACGGTAAGGTCACCATCGAGCTGATGGGCGACGACTACACCCGTAAGGTTTAAGCGGTATCTTGAGGAGGTACGATTGTCCCTAATTTCTTCTCTAGTTTGGTCACTGTGACGGTTGAGTTTGGCAACCAGTTTGACAGGCTTGACACTACTAATAATATGTAATATACACAATAGGAACTTGTTTCCACTAAGCCACCGATATCTATTCAATCACGACTCTCCCGTCACCACTATAATCTTCTCTCCTCACGTCCACTCATCTCCTCTCCTATCATTACCCTCCCGCACCCCGTGGCCAGCCGTGTTCGCACTGAGTCACGGGATTGCCGCATGTGACTCATACAAACCTGGGGCGCGCCGTCTAGGCCGATAACGGCACCCGATCAAATAGCAGTGTGAAAAATTAATTTTTCACCACCAACACAAATACACACCATGTTGAGATCTTCGGTCCGTCAGTTATCGGCTTCGTCCCAGCAATTGAAGCAGTTGAAAATCGGGTTGATCCCCGGCGACGGCATTGGCCGCGAGGTGATCCCCGCGGGTAAGGCCGTGCTTGAGAACTTGCCCAAGAAGTTCGACTTGCAGTTTGAGTTTGTTGACTTGAAGGCGGGCTACGAGTTGTTCAAGGCCACCGGCACTGCGTTGCCCGAAGAGACCGTCGACATCTTGAAGAACCAGTGCGACGGTGCCCTTTTCGGTGCGGTGTCGTCCCCCACCACCAAGGTTGCCGGGTACTCTTCGCCCATCGTTGCTTTGCGGAAGAAGCTCGGGTTGTACGCCAACGTGCGTCCCGTCAAGTCGGTGGAGGGGATCGGTCGTCCTGTGGACATGGTGATTGTCCGTGAGAACACCGAGGACTTGTACATCAAGGAGGAGAAGACCTACAAGGCTGCGGACGGCACTGTGGTGGCTGAGGCCATCAAGCGGATCACCGAGACTGCCACCTCTCGCATCGCCAAGATCGCGTTTGAGATTGCCCTCTCCCGCCAGCAGATCCGCGAGACCGGGTTGAAGCTGATCCACGACCACCCCTCGGTCACCGTCACCCACAAGCTGAACGTGTTGTCGCAGTCCGACGGGTTGTTCCGTGAGGTGTGCCGTCGCGTCTACGACGAGAACTCGCTGTTCTCTCCTGTCGAGTACAAGGAGCAGATTGTTGACCTGATGGTGTACAAGATGTTCCGTGACCCCGAGGAGTTTGACGTTGTGGTGGCTCCCAACTTGTACGGTGACATCCTTTCCGACGGTGCTGCTGCGCTTGTTGGCTCGCTTGGGTTGGTCCCCTCTGCCAACGTGGGTGAGAACTTCGCCATTGGTGAGCCCTGCCACGGTTCCGCTCCCGACATCGAGGGCAAGGGTATCTCCAACCCTATTGCCACCATCCGGTCCACCGCGTTGATGTTGGAGTTCATGGGCCACCAGGAGGCCGCCTCTGTCATCTACGAGGCTGTTGACGCCAACTTGGCCGAGGACAAGATCAAGACCCCCGACTTGGGCGGTTCTTCCACCACCCAGCAGGTGATTGACGACATCATCCAGAGAATGAACTGAGCATGCAGGGAATGAACTATACACAATAAATGAAAGAAACGAGCCGAGTAGGTACGAGCGAAGAGCCTACGCAATTGTGGGTTGGTTGAAGACCTGGTAGAGCGAACAGATAAGCTTGCTGTAACTGTAGACGAGCTGATTGAGCTGGCAAGACAGAATAAGTGAACACACCGATTGGGGCTTCTGACAGTCTGGTAGCTTCAACGAAATGGTTTCCTTAATAAACTGGTTTCCTTAACAGGCTGGCATCCACAGACTGTTTTCCTTAACAGACTGGATGAGTAAACAAATGGTATGCTTTGACGGATCGGATAGTCTGACAGATAAAAGAATTGGATAGTCTGGTTGTTTTGACAGACTGGCTGACCAGAACCGGCTGACCGAACGGACCAACCATACGTCTACACCCGCGACTAAGCCTGAATACGATGCCTGTGGCAATTTAGCGTCCCCGAAGGGTTATGTACATTAGTAGGGGGCAAACCGCTTGTCCTTTTTGTGCTTTTTGTCCTTGTGCAGCTTCTTGTCCTTCTTCTCCTTCTTCTCCTTCTTGTCCTTCTTTTCCTTCTTGGGCGACGGTACGGGCGAAGGCACCAGCACCGAGCCAACAAAGTTGTACCGGTGGAGCTCGAACGGCAACTCCCACGTCTTGATGCGCCCATCCTCGCCACAGGTGATGGTGGTCTTGGATCCTGGGACCACAAGCAAGTCCCGGACCACGTCTTCCCCGTGCGCTTCGGGGAACCACACGGGTTTCTCCTCGTCAAACTGCTCGGTAGCCGGGTTGAACGGGAGCAACGTGAGCTTCAGCTGGGTGTTGGCTCCGTACAGCACATACCCCAGGGGCAGCAAATCCACCACGTACTCGCAGTCGGGCCACCGCAGACGCACGTCGCCCATCTCGTTGGGCGGAGCCTCGCCCCCTTGCTCGTAGTTGGTGTCGTTCAAGTCAAAGAACCCAAGGGTCTCCATGTGCGAGAGCACCGCCACCCGACGCTCGAGCGTCCACTGGCACAGGTGCACCAGGGCAAACTGGATCACCTGGTGCAACAGCTCGTCCTCGTCGGCCTCAGTGATGTCAAACACATTGACACACCCGTCGGTCAGCCCCGTCATCACGTAGTTGGTGAGGGTGGGGTGGAACTTGAGGTCGGTGATGTCGTCGTGGTGGCTGTCCACATACTCACGGTACACGAGATTGGGTTTACGCAAGTCCCAGAAGTACACCGCAGCGTCCACTCCCACGAGTTCGGCTCCTGCACCGACCAAGTGCCCGTCGCTGCCAGCACCCACCGCGTGCACGGTGGCTCCGTTGGGGCTCTCGAAATGGTAGGTGGGCTGGGCGGTACGCAAGTCCCAGATCTTGACCCCGTCCGTCAGACACGACCCGATGGTGTGGTCGTTGACCACCGTGGTCTGGTGGACCCCTCCATCGTGTGCCTGCACCGCCATGTGCTGTTGGCCGTCGAGGGAGAACCCGCGGAGGTAGCCGTCGGTGGAGCCCGCAACCACCGCTTGGCTGTGGCCAAAGTACTGGAGGTTGACCACCCAGTTGTCCTGCTCGCCCACCTGCCAAGCGCCGTTGTTGACTGCCCTCATTGATGTTGTCGGCATCGAAAAAGACACTCGTGCAGCAATGGGTCGGGGACGGGGGAGGGGGATGTGGAGTTCGTAGAGGAGCAGAGAAGAGAGGACGGTTATAACTGAGAGGGATACAGTGTTATCGCTTCCATTTTGAGTTTGAGTCTGAAATTAGCGGTGCTTTTAGAGTGTTGCGTATTTACGAGCCATGGGATATACGTGGATCGAGCGTGAAGAAACCAACTGGGTGGCTGGGACCTCACCGTCACATGCCAGTTATTGAGACCACCACCAAAAATCTTAAAAACGGGTTTCTACCTACACTGTTCTTTCTCATACCATTTATTTCCGAGGCTCGCTTGTGCCGCATTTGGCTGCAAACGAGCGTTTATTGAACATACAAATAGGTCACAAATCAATTTTCAACAATGATGTGAACCGAAGAAAAACAGCCATCAAATCAAACGCTTACTGCTGCTGGGGCTGCTGGGGCTGCTGCTGCTGCTGCTGCTGGCCCTGCTGCTGGGCGACCTGCAGGGGAGTACGGAGGATGTTGTTGACGATGTTGCCCAAGCCGAAAGAGTTGAGCAAGCCACCGACGAGACCCTGGCCCTGACCGTAGGGCTGGCCGTACTGCTGGCCCTGGCCACCGAGGATGCTGCCGAACAAGTTACCGAGGCCCAAGCCACCCTGCTGGTAAGGCTGGTACTGACCCTGCTGACCCTGCTGCTGGCCGTACTGCTGGCCGTATTGCTGGCCCTGGCCACCGAGAACACCACCGAGCAAACCGTCGATCAAACCGTTGGAAGCATCCTCGGGGATGGCGTTGGCGGCGTCAGAGGGGGAGGCCTCAGCGGGAGCGGCAGCGGTGGGGGTAGCCTCCTCAGGGACGGGGGCGGCGGAGACGGCGGTGGCCAAGAGGGCAATAGCGATGTTTCTGAACTGCATTGTTAACGAGAGTAGTGGGTTGAAGTTAATGGACGAGGGGGGACGGTTATTTATACAATTTCGTTGGTGCAACACGTTGCCCTGGGCTTGGACGTGCTTGTGGCACTGAATTAAGGTTCTGGTCATTAACACGCGGAATGTGAAACAGGGTTTAGTTCGCTAAAAGCTCTATAACCGACCGGATCAACCTGACGCAGGGACAACGGTGATCACGGAAAATTTGAGGTGGAAGACCAGAACACCCACCCGTAGCCAAAGTTTCTACAAGGTCTGTTTCTTCTATTTTTGGATTCGTCATTTTCAGCTCTGTTCCTCGGTATCATGCTCTTGAGTGTACAAACTAATCCCGGTTAAATGCGAGGCGATACCCCTGCATAACTGTGGAAGACCGTGTAAGTGAATGATTTCCTACATGCGACGATCTGCGTCGCCAAATACGAACAAGAAGGGCACAAAGGGCGAGACTTCTACTGGGTATTGTCACGAGTTTTCTACGTCGCCTGGCGATTTTGCTTAGTTTTCCCTCAGTTATGGGCCGAGTGACAAGCTTTGGTGGCAATCGTATTTTTTAGCGACCTTCTGCGCGTAGACACAAAAACGTTTCCGTACTTTCGTATCCCAAAACAGCGGGAACCAACACCAATTATCACACAGCTTCTTTTTGTGGTGCTGGTTAGCCTCGGAGCACGCCTTGCGTCGCGTCAGTAAACAAACCACAAGATAGCGAGGGGTCAGAGAGGGGCAACTCTGTTTGTGGCTACCAACCACACCCCAGCATGTTACAACCAAGTCTCGTAAAGCAGTGTCAAGCCACCACTAGACATAGCCAACTTGAAACCACCATAGCCACCGGCAATGTGCTGCCTCAACGGTCAGCAACCCTAATTGCCCCCTCCACGCGTTTTGTGGTCTATCAGGGCCCTGGACGATGGGACTCCGATTAACCGGAGGCAGATACGTGTTTGTGGCATCGACAACCCGTGGTCCTGGCGCAACTCCGAGGCATAGCCACCGCGCCACTGTTGCTACACTCGATAAGCGAAAAGGGTCGTTCATTTTGTGGAGTATATGTACAAGCTATCATGAGGTCGTTAAACACTGGCTTTAGTCGTCACCCTTGACCACCCCGACCTTAGCCGGACGCAACACCCGCGAGTTCAAGGTGTAGCCCACCTGCTGGACGTGAAACACGGTACCGGGCTCCTTGTCGGGCTGGGGAATCTCGAAAGTGGCCTCGTGCTGGTTGGGGTCAAAGGGAGCGCCCTCAGGGTCGATCTTCTCGATCCCGTATCTCTCAAGCGTCTTCTCGAACACGTTCTTGGTCATGTGGACACCGTCGTACAACGCCTTCAACTCAGAGTTGGACTCCATCACCTTGGGGTCCACCAGCTGCATGGCACGCCCAAAGTTGTCCACCAGCTCCAAAAGGTCCTTGGCAAACTTCTGGAGGGCAAAGTCCTTGGCCTTTTGCACGTCCTTCTTCGTCAGCTCCTGCAACGACCGGAAGTCGGCCACCGCGCGCTGGTAGTGCTGCTTCATGGCAGCAAGGTCCTTGTCCTTCTTCTCCAACTTGGTCTGGCACTCAGCAAGAGCCTGGGCCTCAGGCGAGGTCTCCTCGGCCGCGGGCTCCGCAGCAGCCTCCTCAGCGGCGGGCTCGGAGGCGTCCTTCTTGGCGTCAGTGGAGTTGAAACGCACGAAACCGGCGCCAGCAGGACGCACAGCAACCGTGCGAGCGGCCATACCGGCTCTCAACGTGGTTCTCAACGGGTTAAAAAGGGCTTTCTGCATTGTGGTGATGAAAGGTGGAAGGTTTTTTTCGAAATTTTCGAGTGCGCAGGTGGCCACCGCCGTCCGTGGGCGAGGGAGCGGGTAAATTAGTGCGGTGAGAGAGGGGATGGGGTTAGCACAGGTGACTGGTGGGGTTGAGAGAGAGGTCTACTGGTGGTCTAGCCGTTTAATTGAGGGCCGACAGCGGAATTACAGCGTCCATGGCGCCATGTTTCCGGACGACGATTGCTTGGCACTGTCCCGAAGCGAAAAAACCGGGGGAAGACCGAGCCCAGGGTTCGTGGCGAGGATGCGAAGAGCATTGTTCGGAGTTTAGGCCGGGATCTGACGAATCTCCGAAACGACAGTGGTGTAGAAATCCGGTCGCTGTCAATTTCCCCGCGCCTGGGGGTTTCAACTCTAATAAAGTTGACTCCGACGCCTCGCAAATCAAACCCCTGATCCATACACTATGCAACCTTAAACCACGTACAACAAAACACCAAAATAGTATTACAACACCCGCAAACAACACCCGCAAACAACTCATTCTCTCTCTACAGCAATTTCTCTAAACGGCCGTGGCCTATGCATTTCTATTAAAGCGCTGTTTCTCCATCTGGTCGATGTACAGCTGTAAATGTCCCTTCCCCTCGATGGTGTGGTGTGCCATCAGCTCGTCACGGGTCTTCGTGGCATAGTTTTCACCCGCACAGATCTCCAAGTGGTCGGCAAAGTCCCCCACCGCGTAGTTGCCGAGCCGGCCCATGAACTGGTACCGCTCCTCGTCGACGTCGGTGCCCGCACACATCACAAGCGCGTAGTCGTTGGCACGCACCCGGTCGTCGCCGCTCACTTCCACCCCCGCAGGCCACCCGTACTGGAAGTCGTGCTCGCCATCGCGGGCCACGGGGTCCCCACACTTGCGCTCGAGCACCTCGCGCACCAACGCCTGCTGGCGCAACCCGGGCACAAACACCGTGACCCGGTTGGCCGGGTACCCGAGCAACCGCATGTACTGGAACAACAAAACCACGTACTCGGCGTGGTTGACGGCACCAGCCACCCGCACAAACGCACTGGTGGCGGCAAACCCGGGGTTGAACTCGCGCCCGGTGTAGGTGGGGTTCAAGTTGATGTCGAAGTTGTCGTCGTCGTCGACGAATTCGGGCCGCACAAACGTGTCGTCCAAGTTGATGTCGTTGATGGGGATGATGTCGCTCTGGGGCCCGCCAATCACCGTCACCTGGATGTCGTCGGTGCCACACACAAGCGGCGTGGCCTCGTGGGGCCCGTTGATGAAAATGACATGGTCAAACGGGTTGAGCACCTGGTTGTCGGTGAAGCAGCGCGCGCGGGTGGCGTTCTTGAGCGCCACGTACTCGTCCAAGCTGATGATCACGTTGTGGGTGTTGTACAACCCGCGCCACGGCTCCGGGTCGTGCTCGAGAAACTCGTTGGCGGCCACGGTGTCGTACCACCGCACGATCTCGAGGTACTTCAACGTGGCCTGCTTGATGGTGGACGCAGTGCCAAAGGGGAACTCGCCCACCTGCTGGTGGTGCTCAAACAGCGCCAAAAACCGCCGCCAGCGGAGCTTGGTGACCGCCACCGGCGTTTTCGCGAGCCCGGCGGCCTCGAGCAGCTGGCGCGCCGCGTGGAGCTGGCCCATGCGACAGGCTATCTCCTGGGGATACCCGTAGCGCACCCAGCGGTCGTTGGCGTGGAACAGGTTGACGTGCAGCTGGCTCAGCGTCACCACGAGGGTGCGGTGGGTCAAGTCCTCCTCGAGCACCCGCTCGACAATCGCGTCCAGCGTGTTGAACCGCAGGAGCTCGTGCACCAACGTGAATTTGTTGTGGACTATGCTCTGGAACACCTGTTCCAGCTCCAAATGGAGCCCCAGCCGCGGGCGCTCCACCCGGGCCCGTTTGCGCCCCTCCAAGTGGTACAATGGCGTCATCACCACGTCGTCGGCCTCGTCGACACTGGGCATGACAAACTGCTTGTGCTCAAGGCACTCGAGCCGCGCCAACTCCACCACCGACTCGGGCAACGTGACGACGTGCTGCATTCTGCCCACAAAATCCGCCACCTCGGGCGCGTTGGCACAGGCAAACACCACGTCGGGCGAGTCCAGCGTGAGCCGCTGGCACAACCGCACCATGCTGAGCCCCCAGTTCTTGACCCGCGCCACCTCGGAGTACTTGTTGCGAGGCACCATTTCGACGAGCAAAAAGAACAGCCCCACGTCCCGCGGCAGTTTGAGCTCAAACGTGGTGGCGGTGAGCGCTCGGAGCCCGCTCACCGGGTGCCAGTACTTGGAAGCACCGTCAGACCCGTCGGCAGGACGCACCCGCTCCATCACCGCGTCGAGATGGCGCGCGATCCGGAGCAGCCCCTGCATCCACAAGCTTGTGCGCACCCGCATCAAGTAGTCGGTCTCGTCCTGGGGCGTGGTGTCAAACACCGCCACGTACGACAGCCCGTGGGAGGCAAACCGGTCGTACATCTCGAACTCGGAGTGCCCGCTCAACTGCACCACCGTGCTGTCGGGGGTGGGCACAAACACGTACGCCATGAGCACCTCGACGAGAATGGCGTCGTCGGTCACGTGCTCGCCCAAGTCGTGGCAGAGCAGGTGCTGGTCGGGGACGGTGAGGCTCTCGAAGAACGCCCGCACGCGCTGCGGATCCGGAGACGCCTCCACCACGAACAGGCTGGTTGGCCACCGCGCGTACACCGCCTGCTGCACCCGCTCGAGCCGCTGGTGCTTGTTGTCACGAGACCCATAATGCATGTAGTAGAGAATGTAGCTGGAAAGCACGTCCACGGGGTACAGCCGGTGGTAGGTGCGGCACCGGGCCACCACCTGGTGCTTCTTGAGCATGCTGATGACGTGTCTGCTCGAGTTGCACATCCGCAACAACAGGAGGAGCAGCTCGACGTACTCCAGCGATGCGCCGTCGATGGGGGCGATGTAGGTCTCCATCGAGTCGAACACGCACATCCACGAGTGGAACATGGCAAGAAACCGGAAGAGAAGCGGCAGCCCGTCCATGTGCTTGAGCCTGGTGGCTAGGAGCTCGAACTGGGGCGTGTGGGTGATGTTGCGGTTGTAGCCCAACCCGTACACCACGAGGTTGAGCAACAACGCCACGTCGTCGTCCGAGCTTTTGCTAGAGAACTGCTTCCACCACCGGGCGAGCCATCCGTGGCGTACGAGCCACCGGAGGGCAGGTTTGTGGGCGGGCTCGGTGCCATTGGCGGTGAGCGCAGCAAGCACTGCGGATTTGGACACGGGGGTGGTTTCCGTGAGGGCTTTGACCTGGGCTAGTCGCTCCTGGTCGGAGGCTCCACGTTCGGGGGATGCCATGGACGATGGGCCAAGGCGTGGATAGACAGGCGTTGGTTCATAACCTGGAAAAAACCGTGCCGCAGTGTGGGAGTGAGTGGGGTATAGATTGTGCTAGAGAGAGAAAGGGGGTGCTACGCGTCGTAGGGGTTGGTGGTGGGGCTGTAGGGTGTGTTTGAATGAAGAGGAGAGTGATTGGGTTTCGTATACTTGGTACCTACTAGGCTCGTGCTTGGGTGGCAGACTCTGGCACGGTAAATAGTGTAATTAGCGGTACGCGACCCACCACACCCAAAATCAAACCAAACAGCAACCACCACCACCACCAAACCAGTGTTTTCCACCGCTCACCGACCCACCGTCGACTCCCACGTCCACCCGACCTCCTCCCACCGACCTCCCACCGGTAGCGCGCTGCGAAAAAAGTGAAAAAAAATCAGCCATCAACCACGCCTACCATGATCAAGAGCATAACCCGCTTGTTCAGCAGCGGGCGCCCCTTGTGCGAAGCAGTGCCCACTGCGTCGCTCAAGATCAGCCCCAAGTTGGCTGCCAAGCAGTTTATTGCCGCCGACGCCCCCAAGAACAAGGCGCGGATCCTCCGTCGTAAGGAGACCCGGTTGAAGAAGCAGATCCTCCGGGACGTCAACAACTTCAAGAAGTTCTCTCGGCGGAACGAAAAGTACTCGGTGGACCCCGTGTTGGGCCAGGACACCGGGTTCATGGCCCGCATCAAGCAGGAGCTTGCCAACTCCGACACCCACTTGGCGTACGGGTTCTCGCGGGTGGAGTTTGAGAAGTTGGTGTTTGGCGCGGAGAAGGTGGCTCTCCTGCGGGCCACCGGCGATGTGTTGACCGCCAACACCCGCCAGGTCGAGGAGCGCAAAAAGCGTGCGTTGATGACCATTTTGAACATCAAGAACTCCAACACCGCGGACAAGCGCAAGTTGGCGGTGGAGTTGGCTCGCAAGGAGTTCGAGCGGTTTGACGGCGACACCGGGTCGCTGGAGGTGCAGGCAGCCATTGCCACCGTCAAGATCCACTTTGGCATGGACCACGTCAAGCAGTTCCCCAAGGACAAGGCCCACATCCAGGTGGTGCGCCAGTTGGTGCAGCAGCGGCAGCGGATCTTGAAGTACCTCAAGCGCGACGACCCCGAGCGGTACTACCACACCATCGCCAAGCTTGGGTTGGCGGACGACTGTATCACCAAGGAGTTCAACATGGGTCGCCAGTACATGGAGGACTTCAAGGTGTGGGGTGACAAGAAGCTCGTCAAGTTGTCGGACAAGCAGCAGGCCAAGGCCGACAAGTTGGTCGAGTTGCAGAAGCGGGTCGAGGGCTACAACCAGCTCGCCAAGGTCAACCACGAGATTCTTCAGGGCAAGCGTCCGGCGCCTTATAAGTTTAAGAACATGCGCAGATAATCATTGTATATAGTAATGGCACAATCAAGGAGGTATGAGGTTGGAGGTGTGAGATGGGTAGTGGAGGGTGAGACGGGGTAGTGGAAGACTGAATCTTGCGTTAAGAGGCATTTAGGGCATTCAGTATTGGCGTGGGGAAGGTGTGCTAGATCGTACAATTAAGAGTGAGACATGGTATTGGAGAATCAGTCAGGTGTCTTTTGAAGACGATTCAAATGTCCCTCTCATATGTATTAAACTAGTCAAACCATCAGAAGGGCTTTCAGCCACGCAATTGGTGTATTTCTGAAACAAAGCCTTCCACTCTCATTCCTCACCAGTTTTCGCAACAGTTCGTCACTGTCCACTCTCCCATATGCAACCAATATTCAGAGATAACCTCAACAAACAACCTAATAAAGCAACCCACATAGCACAATTGCTGCCAAAACCGTGTCACACCACCACACAAACCCCGCCGACCCTTCCCCTCCACCCTTTCCCTTCCTTCAACCCACTCCTGCACACAATCAATTGTTCGCCACTCACTTGACACTGAGACCAACCAACAGAACCACCCTGCCGCGACCATGCCACCGAATCCGGACTGGGACAAGTACGTGGCTCCGACCGACGACGATGAGAACAAGGACAACATCACCCCGCTCTCCGAAGGCGACATCCAAGTGCTCAAAACGTACGGCGCCGCGCCCTACATGGTGTTTTTGAAGCAGTTGGAAAAGGACCTCAAGGAGATCGAGGAGCGGATCAAAGAGCTGATTGGCATCAAGGAAAGCGACACAGGCTTGGCGCCACCCCAGTTATGGGACGTGATGCGCGACAAACAGCGCATGAACGACGAACAGCCCCTCCAGGTGGCCCGATGCACGAAAATCATCGAGGCCGTGGCCACCGAGGGCATCCAGGGGTTGCATCTGGTGGGCAACGCCGACAACCGCGCGAAATACGTCATCAACATCAAGCAGATTGCCAAGTTTGTTGTTGGCCTCGGCCAGAACGTTTCCCCCACCGATATCGAGGAGGGGATGCGTGTTGGGGTGGACCGCCACAAATACGAGATCCAGTTGCCGTTACCGCCAAAGATCGACCCCAGTGTCACCATGATGACCGTCGAAGAAAAGCCCGACGTCACCTACAGCGACATTGGTGGGTGCAAGGAGCAGATCGAAAAGTTGCGCGAGGTGGTGGAATTGCCGCTCTTGCTGCCGGAGCGGTTTGTCAAGTTGGGCATTGACCCGCCCAAGGGCATTTTGTTGTACGGCCCACCCGGTACCGGTAAAACCCTTTGTGCCCGGGCGGTGGCCAACCGTACCGACGCCACATTTATCCGGGTGATTGGCCTGGAGCTCGTACAAAAGTATGTGGGTGAGGGTGCGCGAATGGTGCGTGAGTTGTTTGAGATGGCCCGCACCAAGAAGGCGTGTATCATCTTTTTCGACGAAGTCGATGCCATTGGCGGGGCCCGTTTCGACGACGGTGCTGGTGGCGACAACGAGGTGCAGCGGACAATGTTGGAGTTGATCACCCAGTTGGACGGGTTCGACCCGCGTGGTAACATCAAGGTGATGTTTGCCACCAACAGACCCAACACTTTGGACCCGGCGTTGTTGCGTCCGGGCCGTATCGACCGTAAGGTCGAGTTCTCGTTGCCCGACCTCGAAGGCCGGGCCAACATTTTCCGCATCCACTCCAAGACCATGTCGGTGGAGAAGGGCATCCGCTGGGAGTTGATCTCGCGGTTGTGTCCCAACGCCACCGGTGCCGAGTTGCGCTCGGTGTGCACGGAGGCCGGGATGTTTGCCATCCGGGCCCGTAGAAAGGTGGCCAACGAGAAGGATTTCTTGAAGGCGGTTGACAAGGTGATCAAGGGCAACTTGAAGTTCAGCTCCACCTCGGAGTACATGCAGTATAACTAGGTACGAATACAGAATGTAATAGAGTCGGGTGGTAGGATGGCACTGGCCAGTGACACTGGACTGGTGGCAATAGCAGTAGTGGTGAACTATCGTTGGTTACCGAAACCAAACTGGTGGAATCGGTGAATGGTATCGTGCTCGTACCTGATAAACTGATACAATGATACACTGATGTCCTGATGAACTGGTCAACTGGTAAAATCGTAAAAGGTCTACGCCTATACACTGACACGCAGACTGCTGATACAGTGGACTGGTACCCTGCTACACAAGTTCTAACAGGTGAACCTTCTTCGTGTCTATGGCCCACTCCATACTACACTTAGCCTTGAACATTATATTCGTATGTGCTGGTCTATGAAAGTCTGGTCTGTGCATGTATAGAAGGCGGCCCAGGCGACCCGACCACGACCCGGGCGTGCCAGGCAGGCTACTCCCACCAGGAGACGCAGCCCATGCCCTCGGTCTGCATGGAGCCAATCAAAACATAGGGCCGTGGTCTGTTTTCGATCTCCTCCTCCGTCTCGTATCCGCTCTTGGGCTTGATGTTGGCAAACACCTCCTCCTCTAGCCGGAACCGGACCTTTTCGTTGATATCAATAAACAACTCCAGTTCGTCGTCAGGACGCCACACCCACGCCTTGTCGGTCTCTTTGTACTCGCAGTTCTCGAACAAGTAAGATTTGGGAATGAATATCTCGTCAAAGAAGTCGAGCTTGACCTTAATGCCCTCCTCAGTGCAGGCAGCGACCCACCCGATAAGCACTTCGCCAATAAACGGCTTCCACACCACGGCGCGGAACTCGACACCCACGTAAGAGCCGCCGTCGCCTGGCTTCAAAAGCCCGTCGTCGATCTTGAGCAAGTCCCACACCGTGACCACGAGGCCCACTCCCGCGAGCACCTTGTTACTGTACTTTTTGTTGAGCTCGTCGGTGATGGCATGCTGGATGGGGATGTTGAATTGCAGGGGTGGGATGCGGATGAGGTCCTCGATTAGTGTCAACACATACATCGGAGAGGCTGGGCGTGGCTGGGTGGGGGTGTGTTGATGCCGTCTCTGTCAAGTGCGATGGAGCGATGCAGGCGATGCCGTCAGGGCTACGAACAGGGGGTACAACAAAGTGACAGCGGACGGAACGAGGATGGGAGGATAGACTAAAAGTCGATCAAGAATAGCGAAGACGGGTTGAACAAAGCTATTTCCAAGCTTCCAGACACGTTTTTGAGCCCACTATTCGTACACCTTGATCTTGTGTTCGTGCGGCGCGAACGGCTATCCTCATGGTCAGTGATCGACGTTTGGCGACCCGGAAGCTACCGTCTAAGAGCATAGGAAAGCCCAAACCGGCCCCGGTGGACGACACCCCGTGGGACCCCAAACACTTCCGGTTGTGGATAGGCAACCTCGGGCCCGACGCCAGCGACGACTTGCTCAAAACCGCGTTCGCCAAATACAAGCTGGTGTCGCGGGTGAAAGCGGTGTTGGACAGTAGCGGTAAGCCTAAGGGGTACGGGTTTGTGGCGTTCACCAGCGCTGACGACTACCTCAAGGCGTTCCAGGAGATGAACGGCAAGTACATCGGCCAACACCCCGTGCTGTTGAAGCGAGCGGTGTCCGAGGTGCCCGACAAGAAAAAGGGAAAAGGGAAAGGCAAGGGTAAAAGTAAATAGAGTATAGTGAATTGATGACACAGAAGCAACCCGTTATCGAGCCGTTGGCGGTGTTTCCATGCGTGATCATCCGATCCGCCCCCCGAGCGATCTGCTTGCATACGGTCCGATCCCAGCATTGTCCCCCGAGGCCAGTGTCCGTTTCAGTTACAGGATTGGCTGAAATTGATTACAATTCGGGATTGACATTCCCTTGCTCGATCGCACTGCCTCGTCCTTACGTAACGTTCGCGCAGGCTAACTCGGGACGGAGCACGAATACACCGGGGGTTGCCACACCAATGTTGGCGGGCAAAAAACGCTCTACAACCCAGCGGGGGCCTTAGCCCTCCCCAGGCCACTTTTTGGCATTCATCTCTCGGGCGGTTACTATGATTGTCCCTGCGCTGGCCAGGCACAAGGTACAAGAAACATCAAAAGAAGCCAGTGTGCAGCGTGTCGTTTCAGGTGGCTGTCTGGGAGCACCGCCCCGACACCACACCCAACCGCTCGCCCGATTCCCCAGTGCAAACCAGCGCTTTTTCACCCACCTTTCCGCTTTTTTCTCCAGGGTGGTGGGGACATGGTTGCTTTTGCACCAGTTGATTGCCTGCCACTAAAAGCGGGCGACACTGCACCCAGTTAGACGCCTCGCGCCAGCCGACAGCCGCGTCGAGGTACAATGCAGTCGAGGGTCACGCGGTGCGAAGATGAAACACGGTGCAATAAAGGGTTGACGCGTGTGGAGGTCGACTCCCGTCGCGTGTCGGGGTCTCGTGAGGCTTCCCGTTCGCGTTCGGAGCGGTCGCAACGCCACCGGAAAAACCGTTATGCCAGATGAACACGTCCTATTTGATTTGTATTGTAATCTATGTACAGTTTTTTTTGCATTTTCTGACTATCACCGTTCCAGACGGGTCAGGAGTTGCCTCCACTGGCTGCTAGGGCGCGGTGAGGTAACTGTCGCTAGTACTAGGAAAGGGACCGGGTCCCGGGCTCGCGCTGATTTCACTTCTTGAACATCTGCAACTGTTTGGTGCGCACACAGTCGTCGCCAGCGGGCCACACATGCTCCATGGGGGCCAACTCCGCGCTGTACAGGCTCCACTGGACCTGGGGCGCCAGCAACACCAGCGGACGCGCACGCAATTGTGACAGGTTGATGAGCAGCATGTAAACATCTATCAACTCGCGCTTGGTGGTGGCGCTGTTGACCCGCGCCGACATCTCCAGGAGAGTGATCAACTGCTGGTGGACCTGGCGTCGCGAGTTGGTGAGGAGGCGTCGCGCCAGCGTCAACGCAATGTAATCTGGGTTTCGGGCCAACGCGTGGTCGGACAACTGGGGCTTCTGGGGCGCCTCGAGGTGTTCGTCGTCGTCCTCCTCTGGTTTTGGCAGCGGGAGTTGAGCCGCCGGTGGCGACGAGCGCGCGGTGCGGCGCGGAGACCCCGAGGCGTGTTTGGCCACGCCACCCCTGTGACCATCCCGCGAGGACTTTCTACCAGTAGCATGACCCGAACGTAATGTCACCGCCATGTTGCAATTGTGTATGGCGTGGGTGGATGGAGAGGTGTTTGTTTTGTTAGTGCGTGAAATTTTTTTCGGGGTGGCAAAATTGTTGATGCAAGAGCAAGGTGAGGGGAATTGGCGATTAATCCCGCACCGCGGTGGCGGTGGTGGGCGAATTGGCGCGCGGGCTGCTGGCAGTTGTTCCGGGGGCCATCGCTCGCCACCGGTACCGCTTGACATGGCCGCCTCCGTGTTAATGCCGTTTTCGGGGTGTATCCCGCTCGCGCTCCTTCAAGCAACTTAACGCACGATTACAAAGCGGGCGCCGCGCGCGCGCTACCATAATTCACCCCGGAGTTGGGATGGTAGCGCTAGCGGGTAGACGCCGCTACTGGCGCTACCGGGTTTTAGTCTCGTATCTGCAAGATCCTTGCCACGTGACGAGGCAGACGCCGATCTTTACACGGCGCCACCGTGCCCCCACAGCAGACGAGGCACCCGCCAGTTGTTGCACTGCACCGGATAATGGGGTGGTGTGGCGCCCGCCAACAATACATGTCCGTAGCTGTCTGAAAAATAATATTCGTACAGTTTCAGGTGGAGATCGATGATCGTGCCATACAACAAAAATAACGTTCGTTACGACAGATGAAATCGTGCAGATGAAGACTATGCGTTTTTGCGGTGAAGGGCCTAACAAACGCGATGGGTGGCGCCACACGTGGTGTTTCGGCAATCGCAGATCAACTGATCGTCAGCTTTTGCTGGGGTTAAGCGGGGTTCAGGGGTAATCGCCGCCTACTGGTCGAGGGTAAGACGAGCCGGCTGTCGGAGGCGGCGGCTCTGCCCACCCCCACGTCACCACCTGGAATGAAACGCTAGCACGTCGCTGTGTGACGAGTACTGTCCGCAGATATCGATGGTGGAATCGCAGAGGAAAATATTTCATCTCGCAGCATGTAAGTTCAAATCTGCGCCTACGTGGCGGTGCGTCCCCGGCATTGTTATAGGGACATCCCTGGTCGAGAAAATACCATTGATTATTTATGTACAAGGGTGACATTGGCTCATATTAGCGCAATTTCTTGGGGCCGTCGTCCCTTTTGCGCAATTGCTGGACGTAGGACCCCGCTTTATTAAGGTCGGCTTTTGCCTCGGCAGCGCCCAATTTGAATCGCCACAACGGGCCGTGGGCGGCTCGTAACTCCTTTTTCTTTTTCGCCACCTCGCGGTTGACAATGCCGATCTGCTCGTCATAAGGCACGCCTGCCTCCAGCTCGGCGAGGGTCTCGTTGCCAAACAAGTAGTCAAACACCCGCCCGTCGGACCAGAAGAAGCCCTTGCGGTCGATGATCCAGTTACGCGTCTTCTTGCCCTCGGTCTCCTTCAACACGAAGAAGAACATCGAGTTGTCAGCGGTACCGTAGAAACCCTTGCCCGTCCACACCCGCGCGGTGTGGCGACGAGCCAAGTGCGAGAGCGGAACCGTCAACACAGGCGTGGCCTGGCCCGGGAACAACGGGTAGGTGGTGAACTTGACGAACTCGGGGGTGTGGGAAGTCCCGGGCAAGTACCACATCCGCCGCACGAGCCGGGTGGGGAACTTACCCGCGGCATAGGCGGCAGCCAACATCACAAGGCCAAACGTCGAGTACTTGGCCACCAGGATCGTCCACTCGCGCTTCTTGAGCACCTCGTTGAGCTCCTTGGTGTTCTCCTCGTAGTCCTTGTTGGCCTGGAACACCGCGTACTCCAACAACACCACCCCGTACACGGCAAACACCACCGCACAGCAGAAACACGCCAAAAAGTACAACCGGTGGGGCTCACTCTCGTAAATGAGCTCGGGAGCCGTTTTATTTTTCAAAATGTCCACCACCTGACGGAAGGTGAACTGGGGGCCCACCCGGGGCACCCCGGGACGCGGAATCAACGTGGGCACGTTTTCCTTGCCAAGGGGGAACTTGGGCACCCGATCAGAAAGCTTGTTGGTCTGCACCAGCTCGCCCGGGATGTGCTGCTTGATCTGCTTCCACTCGCCGGCCGAGGGGAGATCCTTGCGGGGCTGCGAGCTCTGGGGAAGGTTAGACGAGTTGTAGCGGACAAAGAGCCGGGGTGACACCACGCGGGCACCCGGAGCTCGAGCTATACCGAGCCTCAACATCGTCTGTAGCTTGGTCTCGGTTGGTCTGATCTTTGAAATTTCGCGCTGAGCCGCACGCCAAAGGCCGACGGATAACGCCATGAAAGATGTGGAGGAACCCCAGGTGTGAAAAATGCAGGTTGGAGGTAGTGATCTTCTAACAACACCACTACACTTTCATAGCATCTTTTCTCGTATCAAAACCACCTTGTCCAACCACCTATTATAGGTGAAACAACCATCTTGTACAAATATCAACCACCTTCTCATCCAACCACCTTCTCACCCAACCACCTTCAACGCCTCACCATCAACCTTTCTCATATCTAATATCATACATTACTCATAACTAGTCGTCGTCGGAGTCCACCTGGAACTTGTCGCTGTTGGCATCCAACGGTTCCCACTTCTTCGCCAGCGCCGCGGGCGCCCCCTCCTTGCTTCGCGGCAAGTCGGGCAAGTCCTTGTCGTTGTTGTCCATGCGGATCAGCGGCAAGTGCGAGTCGCCAATGATCTCGGGATCTTCGTCAAACCGCGAGTGGGTGCGACGGTTGGGAGCCTGCAGCCCGCCCAACGCGCCAAACAAAGGGCCCTGCTGGCGCTGCGAAGGGGACTCCTGGTCGCCCAGCAACTCCTCAAACTTCTTGGTGAGCCCCAGCATCCACCCGTTGATCGTGGTCTTGGCCTCCTCGATCCCCTGGTTGAAGGTCTCCTTGATCTGCTCAAACTCGTCGGGCGAGTCGTCGTCGTGCTGCTGCTGCTGCGGATGGCCTTGGCGAGTGCGGCGGCCCTCGCGCCGACGCCGACGGTCCTCTTCTTCGAACTGCTTCTGGAGCTTGCGGGCCAAAATCTCATCCTCCGTCAACAGCGGGTACTTGGCGCCGGCTGCGGTGCCGCCAGCGACGGTGGCCAGGGCTGCGGGGGCAGTAGCGGGGCCGGTGGGAATGTCTACCTGCTGCAGCGGGTCGAACCAGTAGAGCAACGCCGAGAACGCCAGCTCCAAGTTGCCCTGGGAGGCCACGAGCACGGTGGTGATCAACTTGTTGTCGGCATCGGGGAACGCCAGTTTGAGCTCGTTCTTGAGTGCCTCCACGGGGTCAACCGGTCGCTTGGGCTTGGGCGGCGCCTGTTCGTCGTCGTCGTCCTTGGCCTCCTTCTTGTCAGTCTCGGAGGTTTTGGTGTCCTTCGCGTCTTTGGCGTCCTTCTTATCGTCGGACTTGGTGTCCTTGTCCTTGGAGTCCTTGTTCTTAGAGTCCTTGTCCTTGGATTCCGCCTTGGAGTCCTCCTTAGCGGTCTCCTTCGTGTCTTTGGCGTCGTCCTTGTCCGTCTCCGTGGCCTTTGTGGTGTCCTCCTTCAGGGAGTCCTTGGCCTTGTCGTCGGCATCGCTGTCCAATTGCACTTCCTCAGTCTTGTCATCATCAATTGAGTCCAAGGGCTTACCCTGAACAGGCTTCAAGTCGTTCTTTTTCGTCATGATGGTGGTGGTGGCGACAAATGGCTTTATCTACGCGCGGGTAGTTGATGCACTGAACTGGTTGTATGCATTCCGACCGAGGGGCGGAGTGGGGAAGTGGGCACATAACGTGGGACTACCTCATAGCCGTGGTAACGGTGCGTTTCCTCGGTGGGGCGGTTGCTTCGAGAACTTTCGGTGTGTGTCCGAGTCTCTTGTGACATTTCCCTTAGTTTGGTAAATTATTTGCAGCCATTGTAAAATGTCGGTGGATTGATTGGGACGGGGGAGAAGCGGAACAGCTGCTGGGTAACATAGGTCTTTTCTCTACACTAAGCTAAAAGCATGTGTTTCAATACTCAGTGGACACAGTATAATACCTTCAACCCTAAATGACAATCCTATTGTTCAGGTACGAGATCTGAGACACATAAACTTTAGTAAAACAGTCCCCGGTCAATCAGACAGACGCAATCAGTACGGAACCCTAACCCCATCTGACTACACCACGGGCGACACCGTGCTTCGGAATGGCCTTACCCTTAACCCTCGTAAGACTTCTGGGCTATATGCAAACCACACCTATATAAACCTCCGCGAAGAAAATCTTTCTCTTCAGATAGATTTACTCCGGAATAAATGGAACTTATTGTCCTCTTCCAATGGACTCTAGGTGCGGACAGCGGAGGCAGAACAACGGTTTATCGAGGTAATTTAATGGCGGCCTTCTTCTGAACGGTTGCCTCGCCGAGATTCTCCTACAGACGTAATTTTTCACCCCACCGTAAATCACGATGCAACCCACCTCACTAAATGAGAGACAATGCTATGGGTTACACAATTCACAATTCAAACTGTGTGTCAATGTACATGCATTTTATCTATATGATTAGGCGGACTCGTTCTTTCTCGCCTCCTTCGCCTGCTTCAACTCGTCTCTTCTTCTGTTCAAGTCCAAGTTCTGGCACTCCTCCCACAAGTGTTTGTCGTGGTGGCAGTCAACGCTGGAGTTGGCCGACTGTCTGATCAAGCAGGTCTGGAACAACGCGTAGTAGGCGGCACATCTGTCTCTCCACTTCAAGGGAACCTTGTACTTTTGCAAGTCCTCGTCGGAAACTAGAAAGGTTAGTAGGGGCACGTCAGTCGGCAGCGGGCACGCTCTCGGGGTACGTACGAAGAGGGGGGAACTCGGTCACCGTCATTATGCTTAGTTTCTATGAGGGTGTTGGTTAGTTAATATCCAATGAGATTGTCACCAAATAATGCGACTGCACTCCAAAAAACATCGGTGCAGCAAAAAGTGGTGTTGAACGGGACAACCCGCTCTTGCTCAGCTCGCTGTCAATGGGAGCCTTGAACGATTCATATAGTCTCGGCCATGGTTCTTTTTTTGGTTTTCAGCAATCTTCGTTTGACCCATCGCGAGTTGCTCGTGTGATTAAAATTCATTATGTCAAAATAGGTTTAGTAGAAGTGAACAATCCGATGATCTGCCGAAGCTAACCATATTCAAACCTCATTCCTCCACTACATTGCCACTAAGTGGCTATTTCGTATCGTTTGTATTATTTTGTCTATGCCGTGAGTTTATAATGCTTTCAGTGCTTGAGGCCAAGTCTGTCGGACAAGGCAAAGTACTGGCACTCGTAGAAAGTGTCCTTGGCCTTGTTGCAGAACGAAGTACCCTTGTCCAAGCACTTGAAGTACTCAATCAAGTGAGCAGCGCACCGGTCGCGGTTGTAGAAAGGGACCTTGTGTTCATCCATGTCCTCCTGGGAAGCTGAGCGGTTAGTATCACACGGAAAAATCGATAGCGACGCGTTTATACTTACGAATAGCAGGGTACTGGTACGCCATGGTTGATTCGTTTAATGTGTGCGCCAATTGGATGGTGAAAAATGAGTGGTGAGGAAAAGACCCGTGCAGCAGTTGACGTGTCTCCACCAGCTTTACAAAAAGTCGTGTCCATATCAAATACTCCTTTGTTTCACCTGCGAACCAAGTCGGGGTTGATGAAGCCGTAGGACCGCGCGGATTTAAGAAAACCGACGGGCACGTGGGCGTAAAAAAATGTCTGCTCGGGTTAACAAGTGACCCCACGTCGGCAACGACAAAAACGCACACGCAAAACGGCAATTTCAACGCACGCGAAGGTGATCGGAGGAATTATCGAGATTAACCCCGATACGAGGTCATCGGTCAAGATGCTACACCAGGGGAGCGCTCGTCACCCACTGCCTTAACTAGTATCGTATTGACATGATTCCATGTGCAGAAGCGGGTGCACGGCGATTGCCTGCAGAGCCGAAGAAATTAGTCCACGTCGATTCTAGTGTGGCGCCTTGGCGCAGAGCCAATCCTCAACGTTATTGTGCCGGGCAACATGAAATAGGGCGGAAAGATGAAGAAAGCGTAAGCGATGAAGGGGTATGAGCACCAGAGTAACGCGATTATATTCGGCTGTTGAAAACGACATCGATTTCATGTCATATATTGATGGTAGACCTAGTAGCAACCGTTAAAATGCATGAATCAGACACAAAATTTGTGGCCTAGAACAATGACCCCATGTAGCAAACGATTCATCGGTTCAGACAGCATAATTAGAGTTTGCCGAGCGGTGTGGGCAACTACCTATATGCGTGTCCCAGATTAATCCTGGGGCAACCGATTGATTATCAGCAAACTCAAGCAATCGCCTCGAAACTCTGATCACTCCTGTGGCAACTGTTGAGGTTCGGGCGACATGCAGAAATACTGCTATTATCCTCAACTCGGCCCGCACCCGGAAAGCCTTCCAGGCCTAAGGCGCATTTTCCCCGTCTAAAAAAAAAACGGGACTCGAGGCGACCAGCCAACGGGGAGGTGTCACGCAGCGTAAACGAAGTTGTCTTGTGCTTGGCGGCCCTGATCGCTTCATCTGCGATGTAACGTGCCCCTTCATCATCTTCCGATACTCCTAGTATCTCGCATGATCTGGTGAACTATCTAGTTGTCGGTACAGTCGTTCCAATAATTTTTGTAAACTTTTAGATACAGGAGTTCAAAATTGATATCCGGGTAGTGCAAAAAAAACTTCCGGTGAGACCCAATCTCGAGCGAGAAATTCCGACTTCAGT